>OZ037993.1:4823785-4876285 GCA_964035705.1 Porites rus
GTCTCCAGTCTTATGGGTTGTATCCTTCCCACGATACACTGCAGGTCCCAACATTTTTGGGAGTTGTTGCATTGGTTTGCATGTTTCTTAAGAAAAGTGGAAGGCAAAGGACTCTCCAGACTGGCGTATCTTTTTCTGTTATATTTTCATTAAACTATTTTGAATTAGCTGCCGTTAAAGTATCATTGCTTGCAAATGGGCCTACGAAAATTCACTGGAAGAATAAGATATTATTCGCTTTTCTCACCCATTTCATAAGAGTTATCGCCATGAATATCTCCATACCCAGTAGAAGTCATCGTTGCCACGACCCAATAAACCGCTGTACAGTAACGGGTGAGGGCGGGCGCGTCCAGCAGACCTGCAGTAAGGAAACAGCAAAACCAATGAAGCAGATGAGAAACATGGCTCTATTAAAGCAGTTGTGGTGTTCATTTGAATGAGACAAACGGAAGAATCTGTTCCGTTGGTATTTAGAGAAAAAGCTTAGTACAATGGAGTCAGGTATATCCGCAATCTTCATTTGGTCCAAAACTGCTGTAAGTCAGCCGCGCGCGCAATACTACCTCAAGACGGCCACTAGTTATTCAGTTGAAGTACTGTCCCGTGTTACCCTTGTTAAATAAAGTTGATTATTATTATTATTATTATTATCATTATTATTATTATTATTATCATTATTATTATTAAAAGGAAAATCAGACAATTCTTGCGGCATAGTATAAAACTGAAATTTAACAGTCGTCACGTGCTTGAATCTAGTTTATCCTGTAACTGGTGACATGAATTACCTTGATGTTTGACCCAATTTTCTTCTCGATAGCACTCATTCAGCGGGCAGGCTAGACAATACCATGCGCAAGCAAATACATGAATCACTATCACTAGCTGGAAGAAAAATTTGCTCATACGCATTTTAAACACGCTGAAAATGAAAGGAAAAAAATATCAATTAATGACTGCCGTTCGTGCCGAGCGGTCGTAAAACAACACATATTTAGAATCACGTTTACGAATAAGAAACAAGAATCGATTTGTACCAGATGTCAAAGTATTATCTTTACCTGTTGTTCGCTTTTTCATCAACTTGAGACTGGTGTTTGAAGTTAACCTTAACTCGATTCCACTTTAAAAATCTTTTCCTAAAGCCCTGTTAATATGGAGAAACGTTTTCCCGGGTAGAAATATACCTGTTCCTACCCGAGCTACCCTGGGTGAGCCAACTTTTCATACATTCCCTTACAAAATGTGGCGAACTGTTTACATTAGAAACAAAGCGTTGGCTTGGCTAGAACGGTGACCCGACTAGCCGAATCACACGTTAGCGATTATTTGTTCTTCCTCCTAACCGGGCCAATTTTTCTCCATATAAACACCTTGGCTCGCTCAGCAAGGTCAACTCTATCAAGACGAGACAATCAAAGCATGAGCATGGCTCGGGCAAAGGTTAAGGGTAAAGAGTCAACTTTCTTTCTCATATAAATACCCTACGCTGGCTCTGCTGGGAGGGTTACCCTTCTCCACTGGACAGGTTTTCTCTATCTGAGTGGTGTTTGTTGACGTGAAGGACTAGGTATCACCAAGAGCCATAATGGCTCTTGGTATCACTGTCATTGCCCCCCGACCTCTAACGTTCTTCATTTATTAAATTTAGAAAAATTAAAACAACAGACTAAGAAGAAAAAGCACGTTTACCCAATACTTGGAAGATGATACTTACTCGATGTTTAACCTTTGGGCCAGCTCTGAGAAAAACTGTTGCATTCGTACGAGGCGAAGCAAATGAAGCAGCCGTAGGTATGACAACACCAGTAGCCGCTTGTTCGAAGGTGCAGCCAGGGCGAAAAGGTCAATAGGAAAAGAAGCCAAAACATCGAGAAGAAACTTTCCTTTAACGTAATTAGTCAATAATGTTTTTCCATCAGAAATAACTTCACCAATGTTGTTCCTGTAGGCCATGTGGAAATTGAGGTAGATCTGAAAAACACAAACGTGAAAGGGGAGTTTTCTTTCTGTCGGATTTTATGAGAATGTTAATGTAGCTCTGATGTGTAAGTTACTTACCTCAACGTAAAACGATAACTCGCATAGGTAGTTAAAGGCAAAGAGATACCAAGGATGATCTTGAAAAGCAGCCTAAATTAAAACCGAAATACCATGGTAAACATCAGTAAACACAACAGAACTTTAAATTTAAAAAATGAAATAATAGAAATGGGTGATAGTTTTCATGATAGTTTCAAGTTCTTGTTTGGCCCAGCTCCATCAAAAGTTACTGAGAGGATATAGAGAGATTTAGAGTCATCGCCTACACAGCAACCCAAATCTGGAGCGAGTAACTTCATACTGGGCCTATGTCAGGTCATCTTCCCGCTGGCACTGCGTCACTAGTGTGTGTTTTGCTTATTAATAGACTCTTGTTAACACATGAAAGTTACAGTGAGAGTAGGACATTCGAAATCATCTTGCAGTTCATATTCAACTGACGACGGCGTCCTCCTTTTAGCTCTTTTTCTCGTGATTAATAAATACAGTATAGAATCCGGGTAAATCGAACTCTGAAGGGAAACGAAAGACAGTTCGATTTAGCGGGGAATTCGAGTCATCGGGGTAAATTTCATTGACATTTTGATCAAGGGAAAGGAAACTTAGTTCGAATTAGCGGGGAATTCGAGTTATCCGAATTCGAATTTTGAGGTTCTACTGTATTAAGCATTCTTGCGTAATTTCCAAAGGATTTTTCCCGCCTCAGTCCTACCCTTTTAGAGATCCCACCTCCCACACTTTCCTCTCCGGCTCTCCATACCCCTCTCGCCCCTATCCTCTCTTGCTCCCATTCTCCTGTCCTCGCCCACTTGTCACCATGACGACGGACTGGATGACTCGAACAATGAATTTGCTGGAATACCTGACTCGTTCCCAGTCGTCTCAATTAATATCACGTGCGGAGAACGGAACGCGAGAAGCGTGACCGAAGGGAGTCCGAAGGTGGATGGGAGGGGCGCGCTCCCATTGACTGCTCTTCTAGGGAGCTTAAGTAACGACGACGGTTACGCAAACGAGAACGGAAAAAAAAAGCCATAGGTTTAGATTGGAAAATTACATCTTTGAATGTGCTTCTTTGCCGTCGCCGCACGACTGCAACGTGAAACCACCTTAAATTTCACGTTTTGTAGAGGACGTGAATAAAAGACAACGACTTTCTTTCTCTTTTCCTAAACTACGACACAGTCCTTGAGAAATCAACTCCAGGAAAATTTGCCAACATTTGACGAATTTAACGAGATGGAATAAGCGCGATAAAGATTGAAGTAGCGCGAATTTACTTTTAAGTGACGTTTTCGTAGCCGTCTCCGTCTTTGATGCTTAACACTCCCTAAAACGATACTGTGAGACAACTGGACGGGAGACAAGTCAGCATGAATACCTACTGCATGTTTTACTTACCATGTATGTTATAGTGAGGGTCGTAGCAAACACAAACAGGCAGTTGATGTACTTGATAAGCCTTAGCTTGCTATCAGGCAAGATAACAAAGTGGATAAACAGGTCCGCCAAACGGGCTTTAAATGCTTTCAGGCTGGTAAGTAGGCGTTGTTGAAACGTTGGTGTAGGCTCAGCAGGCTCTTCAATAATAAGAGTTTCTTGATCGAAGCCTTCTTCTTTTTCCTAAACAAATAACAACAAGTTTCGGGGTCTTTAACACGATACAACAAAATCTTAGTGGCAAGGATAGGCAACGTCTCTTAAGTATAATAATGATCCCGATGCTTTACCAGGCTGCCTCTTTTGATTTGAGTTAACTATTAATCCATCTGTAGGTTATGCAAAAATAAAAATAATAATCAAAAACCTTGAGCTTGTTTTCTTCTTCTCTTTTTTTGTCCTCTTCTTTTTTCTTAGCAAAAGCCTTTGCACGTTCTGCCACCATCCGCTGCCTTTCCTCAGCTGTTTCAAGGATTTTCTTTCGAATTTGTGGATAATGCGTAAGTACCTCGTCCAAGTCCTTTTTGGTCAACACAAACACATCACAATTTGTTTGCGCCCTGAAAGAGAAGGAAAGAAAAACAGGTTGATTTTAGTAAAAAAAAAAAAACTTATTGCTCGTCTAACAGTCAGCCTAGGCTATAAATGGTTATCTTGTTGGTTCCTCTATAAGAACGCTTGGCTCCCGTTTTTCACTCACTATAAGCTAATTTTAAAAACAATTGTCACTTAGTACTCATGTTTCACTGGGTCGACTGGGGATTTTCCTGATTGTATGACACATGTGCACTCTATCGTTTGCAGCTCTCCCACTTTTTTTGGTTTTAGTTTTCGGGGTAGCATTCTAATACAAAATGTTAAAATTCGTCTCTTTTCGCAGCCTTTGCTCACTTGATTAGCAAGTTTAATCGCTCTGAAATCTACAATCATGGACAAACGTCTTTTTTAACACACCCTACATTAATTTACGCTCGCTACTAACCCTGCACGTCAACACCCCCTCCCCCACCCCACGTACAGTGTTGAAACCGTCTAGGCAAAGTTTTTTATCTTTAAACATTGTACTGGGCGGGGAAGAGGGAGGGGTTATGGATTTTTAAAATGATCGATAGCACTGTTTTTTAAAACATTACTTGTGATACGCACAGAATTGCTGTTATGCTCTTACTGTCCCAAGGACTTTTGTCCAGGATTGTAGGTACCTTGCTGAAATCGTCTCCACCTCGGGACCCACCACAAATAAAACTTTTCGCGAAGGACTCTAATTTTCAGCCAGCTGTTACATTTCATTTGGTCACTTGAGTACTTCTTCGTACTTCCCCGGGATAGCTCAACTGGTAATCTTGTGCTCGTGATTGCCCGGGTTCAGCGAAGGTTCGAATTTAGCATAGACCCGGGCCTATGCTGCTCTAGATTTTATTTTGGCCGTTGTGACACAATTTTACAACTACGCTCGAAATCAATTCACTATCACGTAAAGGTAAAGGTTTTTAATATATATGGCGAACCATTTTACCTGATAGAAGCTGTTCTTGGACAGCTGAAGACCACGCTAATCTCACCAAAGAATCTTCCTTCCCCCATCGTGTCGAACACAATCGGTTCATCGTGCTCGGAAACAACTTCAACAGTACCACGGTGAATGAAGTACATCTGCAGAACAGGAAGTTAGTTTGACTTGGCTAGAATACGTACTTAAGTTTGATAAAATTTACAATTAAAGTGCAGTTCCAACCCTAAATCCACCAAACGATAATTGCAGAAGGTGAGAGATATAAAAGTCACGGTTGTTTGTATGTAAGAGATAACTTAGAATAGCGCGCTCTCTAATAAAAAATCACGATGAAACGAAGAATAAATTCCTCATTTTGATGGTTCAACAGACATAAAGTGTACCTTTTAACTAGCACACGATCGAACTTTTCTGGAGGTATGGTGGCCTAGTGCTTAACATTGTTAACTTTGGAAGCCTCAGTGTCCAGTTGTTTCCCTATACAGAGAGTCCTCTTCTTCTCTTAATTGTGTACCATTCGTAGGTAAACCTGCGATGGACTGACATCCTATTCTCTCGGGAGCGGAGGGGGGGGGGGGGGGGGGAAATACTTCCGACTACTTCGGACTTTGGGATCCGTACGTTTCTCGAAAGTCTCAGTATTTTTCAGGCCCGAATTGCAAAGAATCATTCAAATCAAAATCTAAAGAACAAAAGCTGGCAAACCAGTCTATTTTGTTTTGTTGACTGATTTTTTTTTATCATTTTATCCGTAAAAAAAATATTGAAACTCTTTCTTGAATGTAAAAATCAACAGCTTTCCGAGTCCATTAAATATCGGGAAACGCGGCCTCTGGCATATCTTGCCATGTTTGCTTTATGGTTCGTATGCGCTTTATCTTACCTTACAAACCTTTCCGTGCAACTTGTCGAACAATCGCGCTTATCATATGGCCGAATCCGCGAGCGGACAAGATGACACAAATCCTGTGCTCTGATAGGCTACCCGAGTGCGGAAGATCGGCCAATCTTGCCCGCTTGGGATTTCCCCCGTTAGTCCCGCAAGAAAAAGTTGTCTTTATAAATCCTTTATTGGCCAAGCTTGTTCGGTCAACATGAACTTCCACTTCGTGTCGGTCCATAAACACGCAAAAAAGAACTGGGCCAGTATCGAGCCGTCTTGACTTCGCGCTTGGTCAGTAACCATTTTGATATGTATTATCATTAAAACCATTACAATGAGGTGTATTAATTAAGCCACTCCCTCTTACCTCCTGTCCAATGTCGCCTTTTCGTACCACGTACTCCTTGGAGAGGAAATAAACAGGTTTGACTTTCATGGACAGCATCTTCAAGAAACCGATCTCTGTGCCCTCAAACAACGGTACCTGGTTGGACAAAGGCACTCTGCATTAAACGTAGGCAGTGTTTGGGATCAGTGTTTTTGTCTTAATTTTTTAACTAAAATGTAGATTCAAAGATGCAAGAACTTTGGATACACATCTCCATAGCCTTCAATTTATCAAAAATTATTTTCAAGTAGAGTCATGTGCTAAGTAAAATGACAAAATGTTTATTCCTTTTTTAAGATTGCTCGTCACTTTTGCACTGCGCATTTTTTACTGCGCGGAGACTGGAGTCAAATGGCAGTCATGAAACAAAAAGAAATTCCGCTGTAAAATTACTAAATGAGGGCGAGTTTAAAGAAAAAGGTTTATGAAAATTTCGTTAGGCAGGACGTTCTCAGTGATGCAGCCTCTTTTATGTCTTGAGTAAAGGAAAGTTTTGTTGAGTCAAATTGATTCACCGAAATTTTCTATATCTGTCTGTTTTTAACGCATGTTGAGCCACTAAAGTTGCCATTAATTTTTTAAAAACGCACAGGTCCTTATTTGATTCACACCACCGATTTCTCGATGTGAATTGTGTAAAATGGATTGACGATCATGGTAATTTTGTTGTTAATTAGATCAGCTTAAAACCAAAACAGATTAGAGAAAAATAATGGATGAAAAATAATTCAGCAATACAAAGGACACTTTACCCTTTCGATCAAGTCTTTATATAGGCTTAAGGAAATGTCCGCCTGTAGCGATAATGGTAGACCTTCAAACAGTGAACTGGCGTCCACGCCTTTATTCCTGAGCCAGAGATATTCGTAATAGCTGGTACAAAAAAAGAAGGTAAATGTCACATGTAAAATTCGAAATTATGATAATCTTACTTTCACAGTCGGAGTGTACAAAAGTTGTTTTCACAAGATTTCACAACTTCTTTAGCTAACTTTGCATTTAACAGAAAAGAACTGATACAATAAAAGTGCCTCGGATTACAATGGGGCAGAGAGAACGCAGCCTTGCTTCGTCACAGATATTTTACGCCCTCGGTCTGTATCTAGATTCTAAGTGACGCATTCCACCTGCATAGCATGTTAGGGAAACGGGGTAAATACAAGACGTTTTACATTATTGTCCTATCCGCAAGTAGAATGCATTCTGTTCTAGGCGGGGACAATATAGCTGTTTAAATGAAGAAAACTATTAACTGGATCAATCACAGGAAGTAAAGATTTAAATGCTGCTATACACTGCAGAATAAAGAATATAGGATAATATTAATGATGTTCTAACGATATTTAAAATCGACGTTTACTTATGTGAAAAATGTGCTTCATTTTTACTTTTTACACGCTGAGCAACTATGAAGAGTGTTTTAATATGACTGTAATGCACTCAGCGAGAGCTATTCAAAACGTCGTTCTGATATAATAAGACAAAATGAATATTGCCCGCACAGTTTTAATACTGAAGTGATTATAAGAATAATTTGCAAAGGTTTAAATTTCAACGGTGAGATACCTCTTATTTACAAACTTATGGAAATCACATACCTCACAATACGTGATGTAAGGTTCTCGGAAATACCTTGTTCCTGAGAGGATAAAAGCAAATGTCTCTTAACATGCTTATGCTATTAAATCAATCACCACTAAGTGAGGTGTACACCCTTATACATCTTTATTTTCAACTATTCTAACCCTCCAAATGGGTCGAGTTGTTCGAAGAAAGATTAGTGCATATCCCTTATTCCGATATCTGGATCCCTTACATGGTGCGATTTGTTCTAAACATCCAAATTTTAGCTATTACAATACAACTTTAGAAAAAAGCTTTTTATTTAAGTGTCAGTGTATTTAGCACGAAAGCACTAATTGGTGACACTATTTTTACGTCTCCTACTGGAGACGGGACCGCCATTTCACGTGGTCATCAGAGCTACGCGAAGGTCTAGCCATTTGCAGGGCAAAGGGAGTATCTTCATTTCTCAGTAATTTTAAAACCCTGATTGTTGGTTCCGGTCCCGGGTGGAACCCGCGACCTCCCGCTCTGCAGTCAAGCGCTCTACCGACTGAGCTAATCCTGCCGCGGAGCTTATTGTATTTTGTTCTTTTACGCCCTGTCTCACTCCAAGCAGCAGTAAAAGTTTGGAAAAAAGTGCAATAATGCCACTTCTCTGTTTAAACTAGTTCAGTTTATTGGCCGTGAATTAGCCACCTGAAGGAAGCTTTTAATGGCATCGAGTCTTTCTTGATAACGAGCTCGCTGTGCATCAGCGTTTGCCAGACCAGCAGCAACACTGGCAATGATGTAACCATAGAATACGATGCCAATAATCATACAAAACAGTGCAAACGTCATCTGTAAAACACACATGACAAAACCGTGTCAATTTACCAGTCAAAGCGTCAACAGAATCACCCTGGGGCGGGGGTTGGGGGGTACTGGCACATATGGGCTATATAGGTGGGTGCCGCTGTTAAGGGTGGGGGCTTCCAAGGGTTTACTCTGGGATAGGGTATATAAATCAGGAGTTTGGGTCTAGAAAAGGGTAACATTTTCCAGGAAACTGATCAATTGGGTAAAGATTTTAGTCAAGACTAGGGAAACCGGGAATTGCCACTCAAAAATATGTATAAAAAACAAATCGGCAAGTTTGAATTCACGCAGCTTAGCCTAAAAGCTATTCTAGGATAGGGAGGATTAGGCGAATTTAGTTTAGTAAAGGGTAGCAAAATTCAGCTGAACTAGCTCTAGCATAGGCTAACGGGTTCCAGGGTTCCAGCGGCCCATCCCCACCAGAAAATTCCTAAAGTAACCCCCCGGGGGAATCACTATAGAGCGTTAACACTCACGATGGAAATTTGTTAACATGGGCAGCTGGGCTACACTTAGTCTCCATCACAGTAGTTTTTGTCACGTAACGGTCCTCCCCAACCGACTGAAAGGGGGGCGTCTTGGGTAGGAGCGTTGCGTGAACACACCAAAACAGCTGCGTAGGAGACTACAATTGACCACTCCAGAAAATACCATAACATACCATAATGCTCTTTGTTTGTCATCCCAAAATTTTGCATAAGCATTGTTTTCAGTTTCTCTAAGGGCCATTTTAACTCCCAAGAGAAACTGAACTGTTTCACATGACGTCACGGCGGCCATATTGGTGTCCCAAACCTGTCCTGTGGGAGTTGAACTCTTTTCTTATGCAAACGTTTTCTTTTGTTCTAATAAATTTGCATAGATGCTGACCACGTGAGTGAAAACACTCTATACTTTACAAGGAAGAAAATTGATCACCAAAAAACGTAAATGATGCAACGTTTTAGTAAAAAAAATTGCCGTTTCCCTCTTATGCCCACAATTATTTCTCCTTGTTAACGTTTTCTTCATTTCAACCGTTTGTGAATACTATAATTTTTTAAGCATTATTTATTTTCGTTAAACAAAAGGGAATCTTTTCTTGTTACCTCTGTCATGGTGTGAGCATGAATGTCCCCGTAACCAACAGAGGCTGAAGTAGCCGCTGCCCAGTAAAGACTTGTTATGTACTGAAAACCTACAGCTTCATTTCCTGCAGTTAAAAGGTTAAAACCAGTTGTGAATAACACCAAATTCTCCCGCTTAAAGTGTCAGTTTACCTCAAATGTGCTTTTTCTATCGGGTATGTGAGGAGCTACCTCACAATCAGCTTCAAAATAAAATTTCTCCTCACAGTGTTAACACTCATCAGTCCGAGAATTAAAATCATGATCACACAAGCTGAAATCTTTTGATATATGTAATGAAACAAGGAAAAAAGTAACTGCACATTTCTATCCCTTGCTAGACAAAGCAGTTCCAGTTAAGTTCTACCGTATCCATTCAAATAAGAGCCCTCTCACCAAGTATCTTAATGCACCCTGGAGAAGAGAGTCAGAATTATTCTCTCTTAGCCTCAACTTCATTGACTTCTTACCGTTTTTTTCTGACAATGGCAATGTCAAAACTGACTTTCATTGAGTTCGTTCTTTATAATTTTGTTATCGTTTTTGACAAGGAGAAAGAAAAAAAATGGTGACATAGTGCCATGTTTCGAGCTGTGAAGCAATTCACATTTTGCCTAATCTAATTTAACAGACGAGAACAATAGATTTTTCTCAATAGTAGCATTAAATTCCGCACATGTGAAATACAACACTTGAACCGGGCCTAAATAGTTTGAAATATATACCATCCGCGGAAAAAGGCCACTATCATATAAGCGCCGCGGCCCTCTTTTGAGTAAATACGGTAATCCAAACAACTTTCAACATACCTAGCCCTCGGTTACCCACTTCCGCCCAAGAATCTGCTTGGCAGGAATGACTGCCATTTTCGAGTCCTTTACAAGCGAGCAGAAACCATCCGCAAGCTATACAATGGGTAAATGCCGCCATGTACAATGCGAACTTGAGTTGTCTGTTCAGAGAAAAAGGGTTTGAAAAATACGTTAATTTGAACTTAAGGCATAGTTTATGAAAGAAGAAGAAGAGGTTTTTATATCTAGAACAGTTTTGAAACGGTTTTAATCGACTTTAAACAGCAATTAGCTTCACTTTAGGCCGTGTCGACACTAATGCGTTTGCGTTGTCATCGAAAACGCATCGATCGACATTATTCGCGTCCACACTACCGCGCGTTTTGATACGTTTACAACTGTCCTAACTAAAACGTCCGAAAACGATAGAATTGCACGTTGTGAAGTAACTTGAACTCTATGCGCACGCGCCTGCAATATTCTTTATCATCCTTTTTATTTTGATGCGTCTTAGACCGTTCTCCATCATCCATCTGATACCCTGTTTATATACGATCTGTATTTGTTTTCGTTTTGATCCACTTTCAAGATGATGTTACACGGTACGATTCGCAACGACGATTTTTAGCGCAATACATCGTTTCAATCATGGTAGGAACAATGTTGTAACTTTTCAAAACAATGACGCACCAATATTGTAACGCTGTGTTGCACCAAAAGTCGTTGTTGCGAATCGTCTCGTGTAAGATCACATTTAGAGCGTTTTCAAATCGATGCGTTTTTCGATGAAATCGCTCAGCGTATTAATGTGGACGGAAGGCCTCAACGCTTCGAAATGTATGCGTTTCAAAATGAAGACGTATTAGTGTGGACGGGGCGTTAGTCTGGGGTTACTGACAAGTAAAACGCTTCGTGCAGTTGGAAATTCATCTAATGAAACCTAAGCCAAGGCCTTTATTGACAACTCAACAGTTCGAGACAAAAAAAAAGATTAAATTCTGAATCATAACTATAACAATTTCCTCAAATTTGATCGGTGCATTAACTACGTTATTATTCACTAATGATTGTGTAGGGTTGTAGTCGGACAGTTGGCTGTAATCGGAAGTAACATCAGTCAATCATATTAAGTGCACTCAGCTAAACTCACCAATCACAGAATTTATCACAATAACTATAGCAACAACCACTTACCCTCCAAATGGACGAATTTGTAACATGAGACAATGTCTCTGTCAGTGATATCTCCCCTTTTTCATTTTTTACAATGAAAAAATAATTTTTCTTTCTCGGAAATTTAATGGTTATGATTTATTGGTAGCAGGACATGGTGTCGTTCAAATTCGGTCTGTAATCTCATACTCGTGATTAACAAATCGGACGACCGCGTGATTTTGCTAATCACTTGTACGATTACAAACCGAATTGGACACCAATAAGTCCTGTTCTATTATTAACACACAACCGCTCCATCTTTCCGTGCTTTGAGTTGACTGTACTTGCTTTTGCTTCAAGTTCAGTTTTTTTTCAGAAAATAATTCACCGACTACTTGTTTAGAGTTTGCGTTAGTTTCAAAATTTATACCTACCCAATCAGGTTCGTGTTCTTTCCAATCGAGTCGGCCATGAAATGAAAAAATTGGTGCTGCAAGAAAAAAATAATAAAAAAGAAAAATTAACACTAAATGTAGATCATGCAGGCCATTGGGGAATCGAATGTTTGCAAGAGCACCAAGGAGGGAACAATGAAACAACAAAATTGAGTTGCTATCTTGGCCTAAGTGGTTTAGCTAAGCAATTGTTGTGATCTCGGTAAAACTAAAAATGAGTAAAAAAAATTTATTTATTTGTTTACCAATACAGCAACCCCACAAAAAGAGGATTGTCAGCCAGTATAGTAAAAACAAGCAAAGAAAACAAGTAACTAGTTGATTAGTAGCCTATTAGTTAGTACACGTAGTTCAATTCCGAAACGATATTTCCCAAATCACTCCAGATGTTGATGGGTGATTTTAGACACACTGTGGTCCGGAACTGAGCAGGATCAGCTGAGACAGTAAAAGCATCTGGAGGCAAGGAGTTCCACTGAACTATAGTTCTTGGACGGAAAGACGAGCGAGGTTGTAGAGGTGGAAATCGGGATGAAGGAGTGATCATGGACATGTCTACTTCTGCCGGTTGGTGAACGCAACTTGTCGCCTGGGTTCACTGCAGTAAGTTTTTAGAGATCCTATACCACATAGTCAGGCGAGCGTCGACTCTTCTCCTCTTTAAGTTTCTCCAGTAAAGCTCTTTAAGCATCTCAGGAAACTTGAACTCTGAGGCCTTGTGGTCACTGAACTGGTTGACAGAAAGTTGTTGTTTTTAGTAATGACCTCTTGTAGTAACATTATGCCATTATGGCCCACTCTTCTATTTATCGAAAATAAAAGTAATCAATGGAAAAGCGCGGATGCTTTTTTTTATGTCCGAATACTTATTTCATACAAAGCCAAAAGAGAAGTTTTTTTTCCTTTCAAGCTTTTAACTTTGACAATTAGACAACGGTGATAACTTGATTGTTATCGATTGTTCGCTTACCACTTTGTAAATATAGAAACATCTGTTAAGACGGGCCAAGGCCAGGATACGAAGAACACCTGAGGGAAAAGCATTCAAATGAAGGCGGTGAGTGTGGAAATGATTTAAAAGCCCACAATCATATTAACGAAAAGGTAAGATCAAAGTCACTCTATCTTGCTAGTAAGTCTTCACATAAATCTCTTCACAGTTCACCAGAGAGAAGGCCGTATTCACTGTGATTGTGTCGGAATTTCTTATTTCAGACACTATAAAAGGAATGGACGCAAGCTTTATATTTTTCTATTCTTAGGACTGTTTGGGTGGAAAAGCATGGTTACCTTGAATATCATCGAGCAATCATAACTAATCCTTGTCCTCCCATACGATCCCAGAAATCACTGCACCCAAACCTTGTACCCATTCTCCCTTGAGTTTCTGAAGTGGGCAATGGGTAAGTGGTCTACTTCCACCATACAGCTTGATATGGTAACAAAAATCGAGAAGTCCAAAGACTACTGCAAAGCTGATAACAACATGTATTGATTTTTTTAAACAATATTTCAACTCACCATACCAGCCTTGTAATTCGCCTTTGTCACGTAACGGCCATTTTGTCTCAGAGGAGATTTAAAAAGCTTTGTTTATGCACCCCTAGCCTCGTTCTATCTATGAGGCTAGGGGCGCATAAACAAAGCTTTTAAATCTCCTGACAAAATGTCCACCGCGTGGCAAAGGCGAATTAGAAGGCTGGCATGGCCAGTCGAAATACATGTTGTTATCAGCTTTGCAGTAGTCTTTGGACTTTTCGTTTTTTTGTTCTCAATATTTTAGCTGATTAGATCTCTTTTCTTTAGATCCAAAGTTGACAACCAGCAGCATCTTCGTCCACGGTTTTTGCAATCATTTCCTTATTCTTGATGTGGTAGTTGACCGATAAGCATTTCAGAAATAATCTGATATCATTGCCACTGAGGCTGGTGAGATAGTCGAGAGATACGAGAAACCTGTCCCAATCTCTATTAGAAGTTTTCATGTGCTAAGTGACGTGAAACTGTATCTTACCAAGATTGTCCGGCCAGATGGCCAATACGATGATGTCAGTAGGGAAGGAAAAAAGCAGATCCAAAGAAAAGTTTGTTCTGCAAGAAAAATAACAAAAAGGGGGAATCAATTCTGTAATGTCAAAGTTCCTTTTATGACACGTACAAGCGAGAATGTATTGCCACTGGGAAACTTCGTGTACCACAATTCCACAGTTTAATTTAACCATTTTATTTTCACATGTTATTCAGCTGGGAATCATGGTTCGCAGAATGATACATTTGGCGTGCACCACTTGAAGTATTCAATATTTTTTGGACGGTCAGTGGATATGTACTCCTACTGCTTACACTACAGCCCAGGGGGGGTACTTGGGATTTCAAGTGATGGGGATGATCGAAGGATTTTTTTGGGTTTGAAATTTTCGATTCCGGGATTTTTTTGGGTACGAAAATTTGGCAAGTATTTTTTTGGGTACCTTGATTTGAGTAGGGATTTTTTGGGGGGTATTAAAAAGAATCGGTAGTGCCCTGGCTGCGTAGTTCTGCGAGTAAAGTACAAACAAACTTGTTTTGCTGGTTTTACATCGCACGTGTTATAAAATAGTCTGCATTTTTGGTCCAGGGATTTTTTTGGGTTTTGCTGGAAGCCCTAGGGATTTTTTTGGGTCTTGACTTTTGGCTCCATTCGATCATCCCCGTCACTTGAAATCCCGAGTACCCTTCTGGGACTTACAGTATTTCATTGCAAGAAGAGTCAAATGGATTAAAGTTGATTCGTTACCTGAGATAATTTCGAGCGGTGTACAATGGATGGGTTACAAGTACGTTGTTCTCATTATAAAAAGCCAAATGAAACTTGATGTACCTAAAATCAAGACAAAAAGACAAGATCAGTGTATTCTTATATGAACCAGATAAGATAAAAACGGTAAAAAAAGAAAAACCACTGCTTGTTACACACGTGACAAAATCGGGTGTTACAGGTCTCAGTTTGGAATTATGTCGTCATTTATCACTTTTCCTCTTTATTTAATGAAGCCTTATTTAATGAATTAGTTAATTAATTAATGGCTGGATTGATGAATATATGGATGAAAAAATGGATGGATGGATGGATGGATGGATGGATGGATGTATGCATCAATAGACGAATGAAGGAATAAATGGATGGATGGATGGATGGATGAATGGATGAGATTGTTTGATGCATATCTCCCTTTGATAGCTTTATATCTTCAAAATTCAAAACTGATTAAGAACGATAATACGCAAGAAACGGTCCAGATAAGAACGATAGCAACAACGGCAACGAACATGTTGGAATGCAAAAAAGGTGCTAACTTTTCTAATGTCTGTACTTACTTCTGATTGGCTTAAACAGCAAAAGTTAACAAAACTTCATAAAGCAGTACATATACTCATCCTTACTTTCCAACCATCTTCCATATAACAAAATCTGGTCTCAGTTTGAATAACAAAGAAATCCTATGTGGGGAACATGTAAAATTGTAAACTTTTCTTGGCTATTGTTTTCAACTCTTGTGATTGGTCAAAATCTTTTAACACAAAAAAACATCCTTTCAAAGTGGAGTGTAAATGCATTTTATTGCGTAAACGGCCTTCATGTAGGCTTATGCATTCTCTGTGTAAGAATGAGAACATTCCTATGTGGGGAAAGCACCGTTGCCGCATAACGAAAGAAATTGCTATCCACCTTACCCGGATCATTACTTAAAAATGATTCTACTAGATATATGTGACATTACAGCGATAATGTCCTACGCGTAGCGGATTTTTGACAGACTTCGAGTTCTCTGATGTTGTGTTCTCAACAAACTCATTTTTTAAAAAAATAGCAATTCACGAAAAGAAAATAATTTATAGAGGATATTACATTGCCACGCGAAGATGCGAAAATTCTGCATTACAAGCGGGCATGTAGTGTTTTATTTATTATGTAAACACCAATGAAATACCAAACCAATTCGCTTTAATATATTTTTTTTAATTTCTGCTGCAAAAGGCGCGATTAAACATGTAGCCATAACAACGGTGATCTTTCTAGCCGTACGAACGGTGATGTACATGTTTTCGCGCGAAAGCTCACCTGGTATTTTGTTGGAGTTTATTTGATGAATGGGAAATCACTTTGGATATCAGATACTAATCAACGGTTTTTTGCGAAATTTAATTTTGATCAAGACATTTTTAACACCACAGATGCTATATCAATTTCAGACACTCGACACAGTGGTTGTTTACCATTTAGATTGACAAACCGGTCGGTTCACGGTTTGGGAAAATGGTAAGAAAACTTTCCAGACTAGTAACTGGTCACTATAAGGAATAGTGGTTACTTTTTGCCCAAATCAGTTCCTTTTACCGAAAAACGACCGCGAAAGCCTTAAGCTAGTATCAAAGATGGATTTTAACAAATCGGACACAAGTTTCATCTGAAGGCTCATAATAGGATGTATTTTTTACTAACAATGAAGAGTGCCTATAATTGCGGGTTTTATAAGTGGATTCTTTTAGGTACCCTTGGTGCCAGAGGCTTTTCATGCGCGGTTTCCAGTTTCGGTTAGGTCTTAAAAAGTAACCCGCTCGTGTCTTCGGCCTGCGGCCGACGAAGCTCTTCATCGCGCGCGCGAAAAAACCTCTGCTACCCAGGGTATCTTGTAAGCGGCAGTTTACATTATTCAGTTTCTTGCTTTGTCTTCCTATGCAATGGTCATTTATAAGCCTTTGTAGAGGAATAGAAAGCAGTGATCTACTACTTACATGTCTACCCAACAGATGAAGTCAAAACAGTAATTCATGATCCATAGGGCTGTGCTGGTGTGCAAGAAAGCCGCCTGTAAGGTCAACGTAAAAGGAAGGATTCCGGCTATCACAAGGATCACTCCCTGCCACACCCTGAAGTACAAACCGTCGGGCAAGATGACGCGCCTGTACATTGCAAGAGAAATATTGTAAATTTATAAACTACCTCAAGAATACTTCTCATATATTGAAACGAGAGGAGTAGATATACTTGTATTTATTACATAGGAAATACACAAAGGTCACCAAGAAATTCAAAGTACTGGCATTCCGACCGAATTGAACTACTACTAATGGTTCCTTCATAATATATAGGTCAGGGCCCAGTTGTTCAAAAGTTGGGTAAAAAGCTATGCAGTGGATAAATCTCTGTCCAGCGGATAACGCTGTTGGTTTCCCCTAAAAGTAATCCACTGGATAGTGAATTATCCAGCGGTTAGTGCTATCTAACGTTTGAACATTCGCGACCAGGCTGCTTAAAATGCTCAGGGTGATTTTTACGTTTAGGTCGAAAGAATATGGTTGTAAAAAAACAGGTTGTCGCATAAACGGGGAGCGGGTTCCACTGTATGCCAGTACCCTGGTTGTCACGCTTCGCGCCAGAAATTGTGTAAGATTCTGATAGATGCTTTATATAATGCGCAGTTTCAAAAGAAAACAACGAAAGTACGCGCAACGGTCTGAACGCGGCTTCAGGCAATAAATTTGTTACTCTGCATTTGTCAATTCAGTTTTTAGATCTGTGCGTGCCATCTTCGAATCGTCGCGCGCAGTGAGAGTTTGTGGGAGAAATAACTGGCTCAAAGATTCCTAAATCGCACTCGTACTCATACCCGATTAAGTCAAATATAAAGGTCGCTACTGCTTATACCACTCCGACAAGAATCAGTTACGCATTCTTAGTTCTCACCTCATTAAGAGGAAAGAAAACACTCTAGCGATTGGATGCAGTTCGCGATGAGGTTTGTTTATGTCTTCTTTTAAGTCCTGCACGACTGACATCAAGCCTGCCGGCACGGTCCTAACAGAGCAAACATAAGAAGAGATTTTATCTTGATGGACTAGCAAGAAGTAAATAGACGTAAATCAAAGGATGTGACAACTTAACTCTTTATATGATGACTCTGGTCTCTAAAAATGGAAGCCAATGTCAAAGAGAATTGAGTAAAATTACCCCATTTCTGGACTCACGCGTCCACCCTTCTTTTTGCTTTTCTTGGATTCTTGGAAGGATTGGGATTTCTGAGAAGTTTTCGATTTCTGTGAAAATCTCGAGGACTTTGACTTTTGGGCGCATTTCACAGAGAGGCGTCTAACAGCGGCTTTGGTAGACTCTAAGGCAGCTTTTCGTACATCCCTTAGATGCTCGTTGTTAATTCCGGCGTCATAGATTTGCCTAAAAATGAAAAACAAACAAGCAAACCAACAAAACAGAGTTCGAGAGGTAAAGGGTTTGTTATTTAAAAGAAGCCTAACTTAAGCCGGGGTTTAAGAAATCATTGGACCTCCAGATCTTCTTAATTAAGGGCCTAATTTAAGAAAGTAAGTGCTTTCCCAGACTATGCTTTAATTCAAATTGTTCATGAAAAATGGCGTTCAGGTAAAAGAGTTGGGCAAACTGAAAATGACTTAAACATAAACAATCAATCCGTGAAGTCTGGCAAAAATCTCATTTCAGGTCCTCTTTCAGATAAATGACCTCAACGTAAGACATGTTCAAAAGCCATAGTATTCTAAGAGCTTGCATCAAATGCTAGCCAAGGTATAGAAATGTGCCTACAAAGGGAAAGTCCTCCGTGACCCTTGTAGGAATCGAAGCAGCGGACGATTGAAAATGGAATTCCTACACGGGGTATAGCTACAATGTACCTAAAATACAGCTGAGTTATTTTTGATTAATTACATTAATCAAACCTTGCCACAATCGGGAAATTTGCCAGCACATCGTCTAGGTCTTGCTTGGTCAACATAAGAATTTCGCAGAATGTCCTTGCCTTCACTGTTGCCAAGCGGTTCTCGCCAAAAATAAGGCCAATCTAGATTTTCATAAAAAACGCAACATAAATACTGGAGCGTACAAAGCAAATGTAGAAATGATAAAGCCATATTTTCTACGACAGAGTTTAAACTTTTGAATTTTAAGTTAGAGACGGTTTTGAAAGCACAAATTCGACGGCTGGCGAACAAATTTGTCTAGACTTTTCAAGTAACAACACAGTACATGACGTGAAGTAACCGATAGTGTAAACTTTGTTCGGGAATGTTGACAAAAAGTTGAAGACAATATTAATTGTGAATGGAAAAAACGAAAGAAGTTTTTAAAGGAAGTGACCAGAACAACGTTGAAATGGTAAAATAAACTGAAGCCCATCGCCATTTAAACTTAAAGTGGCTGAACACAAACATTTTAAAACTTTTTGTTATAATTCGGTCAAGTTGTTTTTAAGAAATGGGGATTACTATTGGTAATCTGTGTGCAAATTCATAAAGGATCTAATGACTACATTATGTCATTATGTCTAACGACGTAGCATAACATGACATAACATCGTACCTTTACTTCAATCAAAATGTTAGTGGTGTGTTAAATTATCCATGTTGTCATGGAAACGATCGAAATCTGAAAAACGTTCTGTCTTGTGAATATATTTCGTCATTGTCTTATTTGAGCTTTATATATACCTGTACCGGGTCTTAAGTAAAACACCCCTATGTTTGGTAACTACTTTCAACCTAACGACAAATTGTGTTCAGCCACCTTAAGCTGACTTCAGTGATAACGTGTCCAGAAAATTAGATTCAAGAAATGTCAAAAGAATATCGAAAAATTTGGGAACTGGTTGGGTGCTGCAATTTCATAGAGATAGGAATTGTTTGTTTAAAAAAGTTAGACGTGTATTTCATTTATGATGTCCGGATCGAAACGTTTGTGAGTTTGACGAATGATTTTCATACCTCTCCAAAGTACGCCCCGGGTCCCAGAGTTGCGACCACAGTTATGTCGTCGTCTCCTATAACTTCTACCAATCCTCTTCTGACACAGTACATCTCTCGACCCATGTCCCCAGCGTAAACAATGTAGTCACCTTCAATTTAAAAAATTGTTTTTGAAACAACTTTTTTCTTGGCAAAAACAAGCAGCCTCCATGATGCCCCTGCAAAGGATCAGAGTGTTTTCGGCGACTCCTACAGCCTCATTCCAAGGCAATTTCAGCACAAGATCGAGGCTGCCCTGCTAAAATTTTTTGCGGGGGCCATTTGGGATGGCATCCATAAAAGATTTAGGACGAGATTAGGTTGCGTTCTTTAAACGTCAATCGCAAAAAGCGGTGTAGGCTGTCTGATGTTACAGAAACCGCTATAATCATATCGTTAACTGTGTGGGTACTCTTTATCTTTACTATGCCTTATTCTATAATGTTTGTGTCTTAACCTTTTGGACGCTACGGACCCCAATAATTCTATGTCTCATGCAAGAGACCTCCGTTAGCTAGGTTTTTCCTTAGTCTTAGCTGTAGGGGTAGTCTGCCACACAGCTGTTTTTAGTGTCGTCAAGCGTTGCGTGACGACGCTAAAAACGGCTGTGTGGCAGACCCCTGTAGGGGCTGATCTGATCAAAAATGTAGTTTAAACATGAAATAAACCGCTGAACACTACCTACAAAATAGGCAATTTGGGTTTCTGGGAAACTGCCTACCCACCCCTTCCCTAAGCCAACATTTTGGCCCAAGTGAGAAGAAAGTGATAATGTTGGCTTGGGTGGGCAGTTTTTAAAAAACCTAAATTGACCACAAAATACATTACAACACAAAGCTCACGTTACTCACCTGGAGAGAAGAGGTACGATATGGTCTTGAGGGACAATTGTCGCAGGAAACCGGCATCTGTCTCCATAAAGATGGGAACCTAAAAACGATTTCCAAATCATCAACTCAACTGCAGTATCAGAGGAATCGACGACAACAATTCAAGATCGTATTGTGTCGTGTTTCCCTGTAAGTAATTCTACGCTTTTTATGGTAATTTACGCACTGCCTCCTAGAAAGGCTTTTGGGGACGGTGCGCGAACGAGAACGTCATTTGACGACGGCAAAGTGTGCGAAAAGGACTAAACTCTACTTCGGTGCCAAGTTTGCCGCTCAGCCATTGGACAAGCCAGTTGTTTGATTTGCGCGCACCGTCGTCAATTAACGTTCCAGTTCTGTTACTAAATCAGCCTAATGGCTCTGCCAGAGATCTCCTTAATGCTGGAAAGAGAAAGTGGCCGAAAAATTTTAGCACCCAAGGAAAGGGCCTAAGCTTCCCGTAGCTAGGAGTGAATGCCTGAGTTGTAAAGGCGGATTACCCTTTCTAGAACGTTCTTCGATTCCTCATAGGTGACGTCCTGTTGAAGTGTTAGTGGCATATCCTCAATGAGACGCTTTCCTCCAGGAATGGCTTCACCCCTAAAAAACATTCCTTGTTAGTTTTTAAACGGAATCCTGAGTCTGGGGACTGCGTAGCAAGTGCCCAAAAGAGCGACAAGCAAACGCATTGCAGCATGTTCAGTAACTTACGGTTTTCTTTGAAAAAAATGAAGGTGGTGAGGGATCTATCCTACGATAAATTGGCCTCAAACTGTTTTTACCTCTACTTTTACCAAAAATAAAAAACAAAAATTAGGGCATACACAGCGTATCTTTGCACCAGCTGGTACATCATGTCAAAGTCACCGTTGCAGTTGTAAAAGGGGTGAAGACAATTAAACATAACTCGTTGGGACCTCGGAAAAGGTGGCCGCGCCTGACCGCTTAATGCAGGACAATTTTACAGTAATTAAGGAGAACGTTTTCCGGGATTTTGGCGAGTGACCGTTCAATATAGGGTGGCTGCTGAATAAAGGTTTGATTGTACATCACCAATTTTTACTTATGATTTAAAGATTGTACGTTCAATTGTTGGTGTACCTGTGCACTCTCCATAGCATTGACAAGTAGCTCTGAGTTCGAACCATTAATGATCTGCTGAGGTTTTGCTCTGTCATAAACTGCTGCACAGCTGCCATCTTTGCAAAAAATTCTACCCTAAAATTCAAGGGAGACTGCATGTCCTAAAGGGGCACCTTCAACCAGTGTACATTGCGGTCATGCACTTACCGAAGTCATTTGCTGTAATACAGAAATCGCGAACGTGATTTCAGTGTTTGATAACAAGATTTAGTATCTATCTTTCTTTTAAAAAGGGTATCACAGCCTGCTATTTCCTTATGGTTGTGAAGGTACAATACGATTTTCAAACACAATTTGAACGCTCGTAATTTCTGTATTACAGTTAATGATTTTGGTTAAGTACACGACCGCAATGCACACTGGTTGAAGGTGCACCTTTAGGACAATCCTAAACCCATTCAATACCAGAAACAATTGCGCATTTAAGTTCTAATGAACTTCCATCTTTTTAAGAACTGAGGAACTAGCCTTGTATAAGAAGGAAGAAGGACTGAAGATTTGGTTATCTTAGCATTCAGAGAGTTCTAAAACTTTGGACCTTGAAAGTAAACGGAAACCGCCTCGCATTGGTTCTGCGATGCTTAACAGTAAACGAAAAGATTGAGCACTCCTAGTATTATAATTATGTATTTGGTTGTTCATTGAAAAAAAGTTATTGAATTTTGAAGGGGGGAGTGTAGAATTCTTAAATGAAATCATACAAAGGCCTAATTGAAACAAGTGAATATCTTGACATTTCAAGAGCTTTTGCTCCTTGAACATCGGCTCAGTTTGGGGATCATACCAAGATTTGCTTACTATTCTTAGTGCGCGCTTCTGTAAAATAATTATTCTGTTAATTATCAATTTCCATCTGTTTAACAATAAAGACACATAATTACTATTATTATTATAAAATAAATTCGCGTCCATTGGATTTTAATGGCATTATTCCATCGGGGTTAATATGTCACCTACCGGCGAACTTTCCTCAAATTGAATTCTTAAGGGCCATGTCCAAGTTCAAGATGAGCAAGAAGACCGTTGTTTGCGGTTACGTTTTCACTGGCGTCATCGTTATCAGATCTTAAGGTTCTTGTTAATTGTATCGCGTCTGACGCAATTAATGAACATTGTTTTTTAATTATTAAAATCTAAAACTTTGGTACATTTATGTGTAACTCCCGCAGTTCAACCAGTATATAATGGTGAACGATTAGGCGTAAGCATCTCTATTTTCTCTCTAAACGCTTTTTAAAACTTACTTAGGAGCTGCCGAGTTGGCGAGTGTGGCGGCGATACTACTGAGACAATAGCCATACAGTAACAAACCAACGAGCATGACCACTGTGGCAATCAGTTGGCTTTCTGTATTGTACGCGTGGATGTCTCCGTAACCTGTCGAGGACATTGTAGCCGCTGCCCAGTAAAGACTGGCAATGTAGTCAGTCAGACCTGCTTTGGTTCCGCTTCGCCCAATGTGTTGCGCCCAGCTTCCATCATGGCATCTAGGATTAATGTAAAATAAGTTGAGTATTTACTTCCTGAGGGAAATGAGCAGATGTAATTCCAGTTTGTGTAGTTGGCTTATTGAAAACACAAGCAAACGAAAAGTATGTACTGCAATTGAGTCTCTAAAATTTTGGGGAAGTACAAGGTATCTTTGAATTGCAGGGCAGCGTGGCACAGGCCCCAGTTTTTTAAAAGCTGGAAAGCGCCATCAACCGGACAAGTCTCTGTCCAGTGGATAACGCAACCGGGTTTTCCTAATCTCCACTGGATAGTGATTTATTCGGTGGATAGCACTATTTACCTTTGGAACAACCGGGACCAGGAATAAAGCTATTTAATGGGACTCAATGACTAAGATATGAAACCTCACAACTTCTCACCTCTATCAATGCTTAATCTGCAGTAGGGCGGTTTCATGGCCTATTAAATTGGTACACATAGCCACTCATTAGGATAGGGTGGGGGAAATCTCTATTCCTCATAAGCTCGGCTTCTCGGAGATTTCCCCGCCACAGTGTGTGGCAAAATAATAAAATAAAATAAAATAAAATAAAGAGTAGCCTGCGTAGCCGACGGTTTTGTTTGTCGAGCGCTTAAGTGAGCGGCATAGCCGCCAGGAGAATGGGGCGGGAACAAGGAGAATTTTTTTCTCGAAGAGGTCGCCGACAGTTCGCCGGCGTTTTCACAGCTTCGCCGCTTATTTGCCCTCTCGCCAAACAAATCACCAGCTTCGCTGGCTTAAAGCAGCTAAGTTGTCAACTTACTCCTTTCCATAGCAGGCGTCCAGAAACCACACACAGCCACTGATGTGGGTGATCAAGATGATATATATTGTAAACTTTAAGGCTCGCACTTTACCGATGCTGTAACTCAGGCTGTTCTCTAAGTTGGTGAAGAAACCAGGGATCTGGAAAAGACCACGTGAAATTTGTTTCTTTGGGGATACTTAAGTCATTGATAATTCATTATTAGAAAACAGTGAGAATTACTATTGTTAAAAACAAATTGTTTATCGGATAATAATTACTACAAAATTTATTGATCTTTTCCATCGAATTATTTCATGAATAAAAGATTCGTTTACACCTTCTTTTCTTCAAAAAAGCGCATTGAACTTTGAAGAACTCTTGTCTTAGCTTTTCGGTTTTAACATGATGGTTACGAAAAGTTGAAAATAATTACAGCTATGATTTGACAATAAAATAAAATAATCAGATTTAGCTCGCGGAATTTATATTTTATCCAAAAAAAAAAAACGTTTTGGACCCTACCTATCAAAGAAAATCGCGTATAGGGAAGAATTTTGCTGATATTTTTTACTAAAATTTCTTTGTAGTATCAGCTTTTATTGATATAATAACTGTGCCAAAAAAAACATTCAGAGAAATCATTGGAGCAGGAGTCCTCAACTAGGAAGTTATTCAGAATTCTGCGTTGAAATTGTTTTGGGATTTCTTAATAGGAATTTTACTAAGGTACAGAAGGTAGAGAGACTCATCATTGCGCATCATAACGGCGTCAACTTGCAAATGAAAATCAGTAGCTAGAGTAGTGAAGGCGAGAGGGTGTCCCAGCCGGGCTATCTTACCCTGATGGCTTTTATAAGTCGATTCAGGCGCAGGAAAGCGAAATAATGCCATTTATTGTGAAAATCAGTCCCAGAAAGGGCAAAGATCTCAATCGGCAGGATAGCCAACAAGTCAATCCAGAAAAGCAGGCTCCATTTATAAGACTTTCGTATTTCCTTGAGTTCTAAAGCAAATGGAAACGAAAAGAAATAACGAAAATAAGGATTTAATAACTCATCGTTCACATTTTGTAGACCAACAATTAATTTTCCTGATATAATTTAGTAAGAATGAAATAAAGGAATGGTGCATGGAATTATTATCGGGGGATTAGAGAGTCAGCGGATAACTAGTATGCGTGGCAGGCGTCGGGGCGTCGAAAGGGGAGGGAGGGGGAGAACGGGGAAGGCGAAAGGATTTGGGGAGAGGGGGTTCCCTTTTGCCTTTTTTCTACTCCTTTCCCTTTCCCTTTTTGCGCCTGCCACGCAGGCTAGCGGATATCATTCGTCTGATATTAATATCCCACGACCAGTGTTGCTATCCTCGTCTGATTTTGATTTTTTTGCCTGATATAATTAACCTAAATCTTATTTATAGATACCCTACTTTCATTGTCGTATCAGCTTTGTCCGATATTACAAGGAATTTCAGTAACGACGACGGCGACGGGCAACTGGCACACCCTTTTTGTACATTTCTTTTCAGTCAGTCACTGCATAATTGCTTCACAGGACGTTTTATGGAGGACATAAACGCACATAAACTTAAGTTCGGTACCCAAAAATAAATTCCTGGCAAATTTACCTACATTTTACATTTCGTGCAAGCGATTTAAAATAATCGCGACAAACTTTGAAAAAACGCGATGACTTTTTAATAGTGACGTTTTCACTGCCGTCGCAGTCTTCGTTTCTAAAGCTCCCAACCACCAAAACTGCGAAAGCCAGAAAAATTACAGGAATATTTATTGTGTATGAACAAGACAACAAAGATCAGGACACGAGATGTGTTTTAGGTCCTCTCTACAAAAAAAAAGTACGCATCCAGACGTAGCGTATTCGAAACGTTTTCAACAGTCTACTCGTAAAACGTTTAAAAGATGGCAATACGATAGCATCCCTTACGGAGCATGCGTCATGCTAGAAGTATATGATCTATGACCTCATCGTGTTAAAAAAAAACTCTTTTTCGTCTGTCCACACGTAAACCAGAAGCCGGCGTTGTCAAAAGTCTCTGCTCTGGAGAGCGTTTTTGAAAAGATGCGTTTTGGGTCACCGTGTTCACCGGATACGTGGGGACGGTAGGACAAACCGGAGGGAAAAAATAGTCCGCTTTCAAACAAAAATGGATACGTGTGGACGGGGCCATAGTTTTGTTATGGTGGAAATAAATTGCTCAGAGAAAACTCCTACTTAAATTCCGATATAATACTTACATACTATTTCTTATTGAAGGAAAGCGGACCATGTATTATTTTCACAAAAACTCCCTCCAGTTTGTCCTTGATTGCCTGATTTCTCAGCCTGTGTTAACAGGAAGGTTAACTGAATTCACATGACAAATTCGCCTAATTACCTGTTGTTGTTTCAGAAGCAATGTTAAACCTCAAAAGGTAGTCGGCCAGAAGAACAACATCCAGCAAGTAAGTGATGACTAGTAGTACTTGCGAGCCGATAGTCTCTTCGTAGCCAATGGCGTGAAGGCTGATCGAAAACGAGGCCACAAACGTATACACAAAGCAGATGGTTATGAGTACCACGAGAACTATTCGTTCCCACATTAGGGCGAACAACGATTCGGGCTTTATGACGTAATGACTCAACTTCCATAAGAGGCTAAAATTGAAAAAATGTAGTGATCAGAGATAAACCTTTTATTTAACGGACGAATTTACAGTAATATGCTAAGTAACCTAGCCTTCGAGTTGAAGCGAGGTTGACGGAGACTTGCTTCGCTATTCATATGCATAGGAACATGTTTACATTTTAAAAGCAGCGAGGTTTCTAGCAAAACTAGGTTATTTCCAGCCTCGCTTTCACTCAAGGCAAGAATACTCATTACACTAAAAGAAATAGCCTACGAGTAGCCTCGCCCTCGGCCACTTTATCCTAGCTTCTTTGGGGGCGGGGGAGGGTAGGGCTACACGCAGGATACACACGAAACAACAGTCTTTTTATAACCTTTTTAGTTGCCATTCTCAATCGCATACAAATAT
This sequence comes from Porites rus, assembly GCA_964035705.1. Lineage (NCBI taxonomy): Eukaryota > Metazoa > Cnidaria > Anthozoa > Scleractinia > Poritidae > Porites > Porites rus. The sequence goes on from OZ037993.1 coordinate 4,851,067, forward strand.
ATTATAAAATGCAATTAGTTACGGTCTGAGTAAAGAGAATTCGACTCCTTTTACATAACGATAAACAGATTTTCTAGATACCTCCTTGGTTCCGCCTGTTCCTTGTAGCCCTGCAAAAAATTTGGACAAAGCCATAGGTCACAACAAATGACGGTTTTTGTTAAAGAAGAGAAGTTTGAGGGGCGAGTTGTTTGAATGAAGATACTCCGTAACCTTGACGTCTCATCTACACGCTTTGTTTACACTGAATCCATTTTATTTAGTAGCATATTACAAGATTCATGAAGTGATAACATGGGCAAGGATGTATGAAAAAGATGCCATGTTTCTTCACAATGAAGCTATTACCTCAAGTAACAACAAATGAGAATTGACGACTTAGGCCACTTGAGGCATGACTCCCCCCCCCCCCCCCCCCCCATCCCCATTTATCTGAAGGTCTGGATTCGCCACTGTCAATGATCCTGAAAATTGGACTTCAAATGTAGCTGAATGGGCTTAGCAATATGATGATGATGATGATACCTTTATTAAAGTGTCAAAACTGTAATAGCGGTGTATAACTACTAAGTGGGGACACTAAAATAAATTTAAAAAAATAAATCAATTAATAAATTAATTAAAATGAAGAAAAACTATGTACAGTATAAGCAAGTGAGAAATTCGAGAGAACTATACACAATATGTTCAAATGTATCCATTATCTTATAAAAAATAAGAAATAAAAGGTTAAGAAGTGCAAAGAGAGCAGTTAGAGCAGTTATTGTCATCTAATAGCATGCTAAGATCCACTTTTCTGATGTTATATTTGAAGGAGTACAACGTGAAAGCTTTTATCACGTTACTAGGAACAGAACTCCATACCTTTGGGCCCATATGCCTGAGCGAGTGCTTTCTAAAGGAGACTGTGTTGAATCTGGGTTATAGTGAAGTCTTGCCCAGTTTCAACACTGTCTCCTTTGGAGAGACATTTTAGAAGCTCAAATTTTCGTCACGTGGCTTATAAATGAGAATTAACGGTCAAAATATTTACGCTAAAATTGGAAAAGGATAATGAAAGAACAACAAGTTCTTTTAGGTACATTTCATAGTCGAGAGATCCGTTGCCACTAAATTTATCTACACGCTATTCAAACTGGCCAAAACTGCTCCACGGCAGTTGATTAAGCGCTGAATGTGAAAAAAGGACGGAATTGACACAAATTTATGTATTCGCGACTATTGAAAATGCAATGACCACTACATTGCCACTACATTTATCTACACTCTATTCAAACTGGCCAAAACTGCTCCACGGGAGTTGATTAAGCGCTGAATGTGAGAAAAGCACGGAATTGACACAAAGTTATATATTTGCGACTGTGAAAAATGCAAGGACTTTTCAAGGATATCTCACAATTTTCCAATTTTTAAGGAAGCGTGTTTTCCCAGAGAAATGGTGTGAGGGATTGGGGTATTAGGGGGGGGGGGGGGGGGGGGCTGTTAGTCACTAGACATAGTTTGTAGGTATTTTTGAGGTGCCCACCCACCCAACCCCTTTCCCGATATCTTTCCTGGCCAATGCTCTAGATCCACCTCATTGTTCATACACAGAACAATAACTCCAATTCTTATAGACATAAATAACAAAACAGCAAAGAGACAAGCAACTTAGGGTTTCGCGATATTTGAGACGGACAAGCCGTCCTTCTTCCCAAATTCTTAATCAGTGATCCGTGGAACGATGGCCAGTTAAGTATACTACTAACATAAAATCATACTAACCACATTCTGCCTTAACCATTGCTCTGCTTCCTCATTTTCCATATCCAGGTAAACATTTTGGTCGCTTCCCACTTGCAAGTTGTTGATGTCACATCGATGTTCAACTGCTAAATACAGCTGTTCAGCCACTGAAAGTTAAGAGATATTTCTACATTGAATATAAAACTTGAAGAAAAACTACTCGATTAATCCAAATAAACACCAATAAACAACAATTACTGGTCTGGAGCTTATTTTCAGGCTGGTTCCAATATAGAAAATTTCAAATTAACTAGTAGGCTACAAATTTTTAGCAGCTTCTCAAAAAAATGCAAAACGCGTCACGTGACTGGCCATCGTGTGCAACCAGCCATCTAATGCTCCTTGCCATACTGGCTGAAAACGTTATCGGACACTAGGAAATGCCTCGAGAGTGATTCTCCAAGCCAATATTTTACCTGTACGGGAGTCATTAAAACACCCCGCAAAGTAAATGGGCTGTCTCCAATCCGCCTTTGCTTCCTAAAGATCCTAGGATCTCTTTCCCGTCCACAACAGAGGTTCTAAGTTTACTGTGTTACCCATCATTATCAAGGTCTATGCTCAGTAACTTTAAAATAAGACTCGTTTTCGTGTGAATGTTACCTGTAGCAACGGAATTCCAATATGACGCGTATTGAAATAACGCAAGCGTGCTATGCGTTCGCGTCTAACATAAGAGTATGTACGAGGTTTTCTCTGCCTTAGCTTAAACGAGCTTTAATTAAGAATCGGTTTAAAAGGAAACATAAGACACTTCTTAGGTAGGTTTAGTCTTATCTCCGACCAAATGCGCAATTTGTACGAGAAGTTCGCGTCTTACTCAAGACGTGACTGGGGTAAGACAGGTCTTGATGTTTATGTACTGTGGACATTGTGAAAGGTGTCGCCTACCGTCCGGTTCAATATTCTCTGCACTTCTCTTGACAGTAAGTAGAAAATAAATTCATTGTTATCACAAAAGAGCTTAAATTTGTAGCAATTCTGTGTTTGTTTTGCTCAATCTGGAAACACTCACTAACCTTCAGGATAATGCTTAAGAACCTTGTTAAGATCCGCGCGATCCAGTAAAAAGATAACACATGGAGTGGCTGCGCGTACAGAAGCTGACCTTGGGAGATTGTATACCATGCTTACCTAATATAAGAGAATACGGTCATGAAAAACTGAGAAAAATGTATGAGCAAGCTAAATACGTATATGCTGGGACTAGGATGACCGAGATGGCTGGTATTGGCCAAGTTCTTTTTTTCCTCCATAAAAGCACAAAAGCGGACAAGGCAAACGACTTCAAGCTATAATAAGGTTAAACGAAACTTTTTTAAAGGTATTTCGAGAAAGAGAGGCTAATCTTCAGTCTCCTCGAGTAGTCTATCAGGACACAGGATTCCCTTAACATCCTTGGGGCGGAGTCAGTCAGATGATAAAAGTTTTTGTTTAGGGGGTCTACTCGATAAGAAGCTCTTCAAGGGCCGGGGAAGCGGATTGTTTTGTTTACAACAGACTCAATCGCCCTAAGAAATTTTACTTCATGTCTTTAGTTAGCTTGTTTTCGTACTTTTGATGAATCACTTTTCTTCTGCTTTCTACTATTTAAAGGGAACCTCCACTTCAACAAAAAGATAACTTTAAATCACAGGAAATAACTGTTACAGTCGAGTCAATCTAAAATATTTTTAAAGAAAGCGTTTGTATCCGAAAGAAATGACTTTTAGATTCGCCTATTTTTGTTTTCAAATTTTGCGGGCGTCGCCATCTTGAATAGTTGTGACGTGTAATGGTTGCCCTATTGTTATTAAACAAAAGCTCTTTGTGTCAGAACAATAGAGCAACCGTAACACGTCACAATTATTCAAGATGGCGGCACCCGCGAAATTTGAAAGTGAAAGTAAGCGATTTTAAAATTCACTTTTCCCGATATAAACACTTTTTAAAGACAAATTTCGAACAAATTTGTTTATCAACATAATTTTATTCGATTTAAACTTATTCTGTAGTAAGAGTGGAGGTTCCCTTTAAAAGGGGGACTGATTCTAAATGGCCAAATTGAAAAATATTGGACAAGTCTTTCACGTTCCGCCCATAAGATATCCCCCTTTCTTTTCCCGAGAAAAGTACAAATGATTCTTAAAAATTGCCTTTGTCGAGCTTATGGACTTATTTACTTACTTCGCCGAATAACTTTCCCTCTTTCAAAGTTACCAAGACTTCATCATCGTTTTCACAAAGAATCTTTGGAAAAAAATGTAAAATGCACTAGAACATATCCAACGAAAAACAAAAGCATGAAATGTCATTTAGACTTTTTCAAAGCCCGTTTTCGGCTTCTGCTAGTTAGGTGGTCAGGTGGGAAACGCGTCGCGCGCAGGCGTTCCTCGTGCCTTCAACGCTGTTGCGGTTAACTTGTGTCAAGTCTAAACGTTACAATTTGCGGTCCACTTTTGCCTGCTTTTGATATTTCGGTGTGCTTATTGGGGAACCTATTTCAGCTTGAGCAAAAAGTACACGCAAAGCAGATTTCTTTTAAGACAAAGCAACGTCAAACGAGAAAGCGAAATAGCGCCCAAGAAACCAGACAAAACTTCAGGTTCTTTGATATGGTTACCGTTTGCCAATGGTTAAAAAAGCGGGTTTCTAAACTCTGCAAGCACCATCGGCATCACTGTGATTTCGGTTTCCTTTGCTGAATCTACCCGATGTAACATTTACCTTTCAATAACAGGTCGATTCTCCTTTGTAGTAATTTTAATTCATTTTTGTCAGTTACAGATATTTGTTCAATTCGTGCTCTCGTATGATACATGTATATCGCCAGAAAAGATGTTTCTAATAACTCCCAAATTGCAGCCAAATTTGTAAGTACTTGGCCCATGAGATGGCTGTAAAGCCAACTTACCTCTGCGCGCCCTCGATGAATATAAAACATGTGATGGCCTATGTCTCCTCTGCTGGCTATAATCTGATTGGGCATGTAGAAAACTGGACGGATAACCAAAGAGAGCATGCGCTTGAAGCCAGGGTTAAGGCCCTTGAACAAAGGCGCCTGCAAATGATCAAATATACAGATATTCAATTACAGTGATTTTCGTATATCACCTTGAAAAATGGTTACGGTAAGTATTCGTTATTTGTTTTATCAGCCAATGGATAAAAAGAGTTTATAAAAGTTTATTAAATACCTTTTCCAAAACTTTCTTGTTGATCATAAGGGACAATTCAGCCTGAAACGTTAGCGGTAAATCATCGAACATGCCGACTCCACTTACGCCTCTATTATGAGTCCACTGAAAAGTAAAATGTATCACAATGTCAGCAAGTTTAACTAGAAAAACTTTTTAAAAGAATGGATGCAATCATGCAATAAACACAACACAACTCGTGCAGTTTAAACCGTCTTGTGTTTACGTTTTCTATGAAGCGTGAAGTTATAAGAAAATTCCATGTCGTAACAGTGTGATAAACATGCAGAGTCGTTGTTTTGCTAACTAAAAATCAAACCCGGTGTTTTTTGACATTCACGTTGTCGTCGCCTTTGCCAACTGGGAGCTTTAGAATCTACGACAGCGAAAACAACGAAAACGTCACAAAAAAGTGAATTCGGGCTGTTTCGAACTTCTTCGCTTTCCATCTTGTTCAATTTTGGGCGAATTTTTCTGGGTTTGAATTATATTGTATCTAAGTTCTGAAAAAGAAAAATCTAATCTTTTTCTCGTGTTCACGTCATTCATAAAACGTGATATTAGGACGTTTCCTGTCGTAGTCGTGCAACAACGGCAAAGAAATGTACAAAAAAGCTTAAAGCGCGTGCTGAGTTGTGTTTTTGCAAATCTAAACCTACTACTTTTATAATTTTTGCCGTTCTCGTTGCCGTCGCCGTAGTCGTTGCTTAAGCTCTTAAACTCCCCATCTCACCCTACTTACTTGCTACTTATCATTCCCAAATTGTAGTTTTCACCGCGATTGTTTCATCCGGCTATCTCGGGTGACAAAACACGATTAGAGCACAATTGCCTTTGTAAGACACCATTTATATGCCTCATTTGACAGAGATTTTAGGTCACGTTTTGTATCAAGTGACCATTTTTCCCCTTAACTTGTGCTTTACTGATCAAGACTCTACCCCAAAATTAATTACTTCGCGTTAGTTTTGTCCATAACAATCGTTTTGGACTGGTTTTAGCTGCACGTTTTCTATTTTGAGAAATTATGAACTTGAATCTGACGTTTACAGTTTGCAATAAACATCACTCTAAATCTCTCTAATGTGTAAATACGTACACTCAGTTAAATCATTTTGGATACGTTATTCTAAGCAGGAAATCCTAAAAAGCTAACTTAACTTGATTTTTAAATAAAAAAGTGATTGTTTAGAATGGAGTTTGTGCAGCAGGTGGATTTGTTGGATTAGGATAGAAAAATCCCTGTTCCATCCTTCCATCAAAACCGCCAGCTATATGATGCCGGCATGCTACCTAAAAATTAGAAGGCTGTCTTTACCAGGTATTCGTAGTAGGCCATCACTCTGGAGCGTATAGAAGACGAGATCTTCATGTCGTTCTGCAGTAGAAAAAGAAGGGAACTGATGAATGAAAGTGAAACTTTATAAACTAAAGGGATTGAATGAGCTTAAGGATGGTAAGGTATCATCCACGGAGACACATGGGCAGCTAATTGGGAAGAGATGTTTACAAGCGGGATTGTTGCAGGTGAGGTTTACAAATTTAAGACGAGTAGAATACCCAAAGGGCACCTTCTCTCACCAGATCCATTTCAACATAGTTATAAGGAGGAAAGGGGAAACTGATTATTTAAGGCAGCTAAACATTAGAAAAAATGGTGCTTCTTAGCTTTTGTTGGGAGCTCCCAGGACCGTGCACCATCCGTTTAATTTTCGTCCACAAATTGTGTCTGAATAAATTAATGCGACGTCATAGGAATGCTATCCAACTTTGTACACGGTCAAGTCCAATCAAGCTAACAGCAACAAGTGAAGGAATCTGATAAGCTTAGCTGAGCTTCATAACCATAGCACATTATCAATTATGATTTCCAGGAGCACCTGAATTCACTTCAGTTTCTAGTTGACCATCACAACTTTAAATATGCAACCCCTTCGAACTTGCCCTGCCTCTCCAGCTATATTTTATCATAGCTACGAAATAAGCGACTCTCAGCAAGAAAAACTCCCGGGAACTCATTTCTTGAAAGACTCAATAAATAATTATATAACGGGCCCGGAATGTCTGTGCTGTTCAGTATTTTCTTTTTTTTCAAGATCGATCTTGATCATCAAGAACCTGCGCTCTTATTCTTTAGTATTTGACCGGAATATTTGATTTCGAGCTTGAAATGTTACCGAGACGTCTAGTTGACCATCACAACTTTAAATATGCAACCCCTTCGAACTTGCCCTGCCTCTCCAGCTATATTTTATCATAGCTACGAAATAAGCGACTCTCAGCAAGAAAAACTCCCGGGAACTCATTTCTTGAAAGACTCAATAAATAATTATATAACGGGCCCGGAATGTCTGTGCTGTTCAGTATTTTCTTTTTTTTCAAGATCGATCTTGATCATCAAGAACCTGCGCTCTTATTCTTTAGTATTTGATCGGAATATTTGATTTCGAGCTTGAAATGTTAGCGAGACTTTCGAGAAACGAGCCCCAGCACCGCACGTCCTCATAGGAAAGGACAAATTACGGTTCCAAGTATACATTGCAGGTTCCGCGGACTCTTTGACAAAAATTTCCTAATTTTCTTTTGCAATACTCACTAATCAAAAAAGACACAGTACGTACCATATGATCCTTGATGACGTTAAGATGGTGTATATATCTTGCTCGTTGTGAATCCAAGTTAGTCAGCATGGAAGCCATTCCACCCAAGATAAAACCAAAAAACAGTCCGATTCCGACTAACATAGCGCACACTGAAAACCATTTTTCTCCTTCGGTCACGGCGTGTAGATCCCCATAGCTGGTAATGAAACAAAAAGGGATATTTTAAGTCCAAGTTTTGTTACTGTTTTCGAAATGTCTGCATTTAAAAGTTGCTTTTCTGATTGTGGTTTTATTACAAGGAGTATAATTAGTGCGGTTTTATTAAGACAAACAAGGAACTGAGTACAGTCGGCAAGTGCGCATGCGCAGTCTTCTGTGTACGAGATTCGGAGTTTGATTCCCAGGTGTGATCTCACTAGAATCCTTGTTTCGCCTATAAAATATACCTTAAAACTGAGCACCGATGGAGAGAGGGAGTAAAATAAGCGCACCGTTGTTACGAGTTACCGACGTAACATAAGAACTTTGCCTTCACCTTTACAATAACAAAATTCTAAATGTTATTATTATTAATATTAGAACAATTATTATCATCAGTTCTATTGTTTGAACTCATCACTTATGCATAATTCAGGGGATTGGTCGCGCAGAAATCAAAACCATCTTGACCAGTGGCAAAGCGGCAAATTGAGCAAAGAAAGTTGTGTCCAGACTTTTCCGCTCGCTTTTGTGTTCTCGTTTAACATTGGATTGTATTTGCTAACTCGGCCCACAGTGATACTCTTATAAGCGACCTCCCTTGCAGCTTAAAAATACACCCGTCTTTCCTCGCTGCGAGGGACGTTTCGCTTTTTCTTTTCTTTTCATTTTTTCCTTCGTTTTCTCTCCTGCGAAAAGTCCCTAGCGGCGAAGAGAAAAGGAGAGACGACAGTATTCGCAGGCTACCTCTGCTACCACCTTGGGAATTTCATGAAGGTGGTCGCAACTAGTGCTAGCTGTAGTGGTTTTCGAGAATGGGTTTCCGTAAGCGACCATGTGATAAGCTTGTATCGGGTGTCGTCAAATAACTGAGAGCCTATAAAAGGCTAAAATAGTCCTTCAAACTCCTTTCTTGAGGAGAGGCAATGAAGATGATGATGTTATTGAGATAATGGTTGTGATTGATAATTTCTACTGATAAATAAAAAACTGTATTACGTTTCATTTGCACCAAGTGACTGTGGTCTTACCCGGTGGATGTTGCTGTTGCCGTTGCCCAGTACAGTGATAGAACGTATTTCTTCCCAACTCCAACAAGCTCTATACCTGTTTTTGAAAATAGGTGAAAAGAAAAAAATGCGAAGTTGTGGCCAGTGCGAAGTACGAAGGGAAAATTCTTTGAGTAAGCACAGGCAGCCCCAACTGTGCCATATGAACCCTAAAATGGCCAGATATTCTACCAAAGTTACACAGAAAGCTAGGAAGAACTGACACCCAAACTTTAGGAGGGGTAAAGTTTATTTCCACATTTTCGGCTTATTTTTGGCGTTTTGAGAACTTAAATGATCATCCAATGCGACTCTTTTTTTTAAATGGTACAGAAGGCAAATGATTAATTCGATAGCTTATTTTAGGAAATTAGTGCTTCATGATTTTGCTCACGTTAATTAACAAAATTAAGCAATTAAATGGGTTTTTAATTTCTACGACCTAAATTCACATTTTTATGTTGGTGCCCATTTCTAGTAAAAAGCGTTATTTCATGAGTGGGTGATGGACCGGTGTCACTTGAACTGCACGTAGAACGCTAAAAGATGCTGAATTCCTTCGCTTAACTAAAGCCCTTCCTTTGGGGAAAGTTCTTCGAACATTGTTGTCTCCACCCATTTTATGTCGCGTTGATTTCAATTAATAGAAAACGTTGTTTTTTCCATCCATCGATGCTAATTTAAGTTACGTTTTCTTTTAATAGCTTAATTAACACAAGCGTTAATTTTCTATGATAAGGTAAATGCTTCCATAAACCTTTTCATCCAAAAATGAACATGAGTACACGATTAGAGTATTTTTTATAGGAGATGAATTTCATTAATTAAGAGGATAAAATATAAGCTAATAAAAGTCTCTTTTCCGGGTTAATCAAAATTAACTAGGTCTTGATAACCCAGGGTTAGTGCGAATTTTGAATTTAGATATGAAAGCTTAGCTTAAAAGGCAAATTAATGCTGTTTAATTCTTTTAATTTTAATTGGATGCTCTAAAACGAATAGAGAAAATTATCCGAGAAAAAACTAATCGGCTTTCAAACAACTGGGCCCTGGTTATATTTCGGTGTAAAAGTATCAAGATGAATCGCCAAGTATCGATCATTGGTATCTCTCACTTGCATGCAAAAACAAGAAAAAAGGAGACAATTTTTTTAATTTTTTTTTTATTTTTGTATTGGTCTAGTAAGGTACTCTTAAAACGAAAGTATAGAACGATTCACCTGTGTTAAGTTTCATTGCCCAGCTGTTAGGATCACATGAGGTGTCCGCTGCTCCGATGTTTGGACATGCCAGTGAATACCACACGCAAGACATCAAATGAACTGTGATTGTACCGATCGTAGCATATTTAATAGCCCGGATGAGAGACGTGTTAGTCCCGAGTTCGTTCTCTCGTGACCCTAAAAATTAGGAGTATTAAAAAAGTTTTAGTTTTGAATCTTATTAAAGACCTTATATTGTTTCTACGTTTTCATCAAATGAAGAAAGAGAATCGATTTTTCTTAACCCGAGATTGTCCAGGCGTTCATTCCTGAGCGAATGTAAGTGCAAAGTGTACATAGTCTCATTTTTCAACTTGACGCCTTTTGGAATTTACTCGGAAATAGCCTGTTGCTTAATCCATTATGGCAGGACTAGCTCAGTCATTAGAGCGCTTGGTTGTAGAGCGGAAAGTCGCATGTTCGATCTCCGGACCGGACAATTACTCAGGGTCTTAAAATAACTAAGAAATGAAGGTACTCCCTCTGTCCTGCAAGCGGTTTATAATAAACCACGCCAACATTGGCGGTCTTGTTTCCAGTAGAGGAGACATAAAGGCAGCGTCCTCACGTATTTTCTTGCTAAATACACTGACACTCAATTAAAGAGCGTCTGGTGTTTTGTTGTTGTTATTGTTGTTGTTGTTGTTTTTAGTTACATGCGAGCACCATGAAGCAAGGCTTGTCAAAAATCGAAAGCAAAAGACCACTGCCGCCTAGTAAATGGCCGTACAAAATGGTGGTTGCATTTAAATTCTTGGACTTGATTTATACACTAATTAAACAGTTTCTTTAAAACCTATTAATAACCTTGACGCTTAGTTTGAATGAGGCAAGAATGGGTTATACATTGAGTTGGGCCCAATATAGCTTTTGGCAAATTTTTCAATTATATTTATCATGCACAATCAAGAGTTTGCTACAATTTCTTGTAAGCGATGGACGATGAATTTAGACAATTGGATCTATACAACTGGAGAAACATAGCAAAGCCGTACAGATATAAAATGCTAGTGGATGTTGCGAACTACGTTGCCAGGGAGTTGCTTGCGTGTGAAGTTGCTATGTTGCACGCGAAGGTTTTAAACCAGGGCGGATAAAGGTTGGGCGGTGAAACGAGCGCTCCGCTCTTCATTTAATGTGTGATGCGGAGTAGGACTGGCACGAACGCTCTCTCCGCGCTTCCGGTGCGCTTGAAGGCCGGCGAAATTTTCCTTTTTGCAAACCGGAAATCCTATTTTCTTTCTGTAATTTCAGGCTACAATGTTAAACAGATAAATTCATTTCATAACAATATCAATAAACAGTTTCGTATGTTTGTGTCTGTACGTTTATAAGTCAAACTTGTTGGTCGCATAATGCCAAAAATTGAGTTTAATTTCTAAGTGTTGAATACCTCCTCCTTCCACTAAATATCACCTAATCGTCTTTCGCCGTTTCGTTTGCAAAAGCTTAACACTTCTTAACCTCAATTTTTACATATGTTAAAGGGGGATAAATTTTACATAACATAACAAAAAATTAGATTGATATATATTGATATAGTGGCATTGTACTGCTTCAAACTTTGCTTCTCGGGTGCAACGCGCCATGGCGATTCGCGCAATGCGTTGCAAATCCGGCAACCGCATGTAAACAAAATTTATTGAGGTTAGTTGTAAGGTTTTTTCTCCGTTTTTCTCTCTAAAACAAAACAAGGTGAACAATAAAAACTGATGGAAAACTAATTTTGAAGTTTCGAAGAAACAGAAAGACGTATGAGATGTTTTTTTCAAAATGAAAAAGAAAGATGATGGTGATTGAAATTAGCATAATTTCACCTTGCACGAGCTGCACACATTTATAAAATACACGTCATCTAGTTATGGAACACGATCTGCTGTCTTTTAGTTTTGCCATGGATGACAGGGATGAGATTTTCCTTCGTGTTTTAGACACTATTTAGTTGTTTTTGTTTTGGAATAACATCGACATTGGCGAGTAGCAGAACGAAAATATAATTCAGGGGTAGAGTTATGGAAGTAATAATAGAAACCCTTTGAAAGAGATGTTTGTCTACTCCAACCAAACCTCCCGCAAAAATAGCAACATTTGCCTCACGGAGACAGCGTACCAGCACAAAGGAACGAGGAAGAAGTGCAAGAAAACAAATCAAGCCGCCATAATTCAGTGACAGCGGCAGTGTCTAATGTACAAACCACATCGCAAGCCCTGTCCGAAGTCGAAAACAAGCGACATTTCTAAGCAGAGCCCCAGTCCACTGCATCACACCTTTTTGCTCGGACGCGCTCGTTTCACCGCCCAACCTTTATCCGCCCTGTTTTAAACTATGCACGCGCGCGTTTTTCTTCCGTTGATGTATTTTGCTCTTTGAAGTCTTTACGAAGAGGCGATATCCTCAAAAACTACGATGTTATTAACGCTAGTGCCTTAAATTGAAGTTGATATTATCCGAAGCAATAAAAAAACGTTCACTATTTAAGTATACAAACAATATTTAATACTAAACAAATCACAAATTCAAACCGTTACAGTATTACAGAGTGAACTTACCGAAAAACGACAAGAGTCTGTAAACTCTCAAAACCCGGTTTAATCTCAGCAAAGACAAGGTATGATGCCATCTGAGGTGTTGTCCAACTCCAAAAACTAAGAAATCCAAGGGGAAGATAGACAATAAATCCAGCAAAAACTTGCCGCGAAGATAGCGTTTACGGATAAATGATTTATCGGTGATAAGGTTTCCTTTGCTGAAATATCCAACACAAAATCTCAGCACCATATCCAAAAAAAATAACACGTCAAAGATGTAGGCAAAAGCCCATAATGTCGCAAATTCCGAATTGAAACTTGCTTGAAAAGGGACGATCAAGCAAGTTACGAAAATACAAAGTGAGCTAAAAGTTTCCCAGTAGCGATGGATGTCCGAACGAGGATTGATAACAAAAGAGGCTTTTTTGAAACTAAGTTCCTCATTAGCGAGAGATACACCTCGAAACGTTACTTGTACGGGTTGGTCCCAATTAGAGGACATACTCGCGAGGAAATTACAAAAAATTCTCGGCGCTACATAGTGTACGTAGCGCCGAGCGCAAAACCTCCTTCAAAATGAAACGCAACGGTTTTTAGTGCTCGTTACAATGACGTGTTAAAGGACTGGCGAAAAATTTGCGCGCGACATTGATTCGATTTTTCACGCTGACTGATGCACCTTATAAGGATACTTTAGGACATAGTTTGTTCCTCAGCTCTGTCAAAAAAAAAAAAACAAGAACAATATTTCTCGTTAACAACCGTGTCTTTCACAAACTGGGCCCGTTTATCAAATAGACTAGCTAAACGAACTGTTCTACGAAATGGTTCGAGAACACTTGGCGACTCACCGCGACTGATTGCAAAAACTAGCGTGTTAAAATTAATAGGGAGGGTTCTTTTATTTTGAAACAAATGGCAAAAATTCACTTTTAATCCTCAACATTGTCTATGGCAAATCTTGTGCAGTAAGTAAATAATTACGTCGTGGCGGTGTGGATTGGTCCTAAGTTAACTAATAACGATAGATTTTTTGAATGATTTCAGTGCAATTATCTGAAAAATTGCTCGATTCTCCATGTTTGCGACCTCATCTTCCGCTGCCCCTTAATTTTTCTTCGCGAGGTTGAGCAAGGAGAAATTTCATTTGAAACAAATGACCCACAAGTCGATTTAAATGTTCTTAAAACATAGCCAGTCTCAACGTCTTAATGATGCTGACAGTTTCGATGACTGTCAGCCATTTTATCAAAACTTGAAAAACATTTAAAAAGTGTCAGAAGCCTTAAATAGGCTTCTTCTTCAAGAAGTGACCCACAAGTGACAAAAATTGAAAGCTGCACTCACTTACGCTTTGGCATTATGTAAACCTGCTTTATTTGAGTTTGCGTAATTCAAGGCTGTTCTTTAAACTCTGCGCAGTTTCAGACAACAATTATCTCCGACACCGAAACACAGAGTACACATGTACTTAATACTGCAAAACTGTTATGAAACACAATAAGCTTTGCGCCTCTTCTTTAAAAAACCCTGTTTTAGTGATTTCTTTTTGCATCTTAAGAAGATTCACATATTATATGCTGTTTTTGGTTAAAGTTTCTATAAGCGGTTCAAAACTTAATTTTTGTTTCCTCAGTATAAACTGGAAGGAACCGTGGCGAACGCGTCACCACTTGGTAAGTTCATTTTTGCCATCCTATATAACCTTTATTTTAAGAGGGTGACACCAATTACTATGAAAAGTATTCTCCCTAGTGGCCCTCTAAAAACAAAATTGATAATAATAAATTACAACAATCATGATAAAAGCCTATTTACAAATAGTAATCATAATAAAAGATCTTAAAAATTCTACTATTCTCCCTCCCCAGTGGCCCTCTAAAAACAAAATTCATAATAATGTAATAATATAATATAATAATAATATATATCCTGAGCTGCTTCACGACAGCAGTCATCTATTGAGACCACATCTCGGCCGCCAGCTGAGTCGTGATAAGGCCGTCTTAGAGTAAAATTTCGACATGCGAAGCAACCTTGAAAGATCCTTGAATAATCGGCTTAAGAAGCTTTAAGAATGAACAGCCTCAAAGAGCAAGTTTTTAATGTTCAAATTTATAATCTTTGTCATTGCACAAATGGTTTTTCTGGTGATTTCTTGGAGAGAAACAAGAAACAGAGGGCTCAGAGTACCCAAGGAATCTTCTGGACTAATCCGGTATCTTCCATCCATCACAAAGAAAACAACTGATTCCACACAACTTTTTTTCTAATCATGTAAAACACTCGTCGAAGTATTAAAAACGTGACATTCACCCCAATTTGAAGGAAAGAAAAAAAAGCTATTAGTCTACACAAACAAAAAAGCAAATAAATAAAACGAGCATTCGCCTCCATATTTGTGCCGATCCATAAGCTGACAATCCAGAAGTCCGATCCATTTACTCTTATTCCAGTACTTTCCTTGGTTTTAATATGAATGTAGCCTACTTTGTCACGAATCTCTGGTTTACGAAGATCATATAGGTAAAAGCCAAAGGTAAGTTCGCGTTAGTCGTCTGATTGCCCAGCTTATTGCAGAAACTGATATAATTCGTTTCCACTGACCGAACTGAGCATGCTAGTGGTAAGTAAGGGATCACAAAGCCAGAGTGGGGTTAATTTCATCAATGCAAATTTCTGAGTGTATGAGCCATTTATAATCCTTATGATCTTGTACGTTACTGTGAAACGTTGAATTATTGTTTAACCGTATGAAGGGCTCTCTTTGAAGCTTTTTTTTAATAGCTAAATTAACTATAAACCGTTTAATGAAAGCTCTCTCTTAGCTTAGTTCCAGATATTGCGGCCGACACGTTCGAGGGTGTCCTAAGTCGCGAGAGTCGATCTATTATAACGGGTGTTTACTTCAGTCAGACATCTGTGATTCATTTTGCCGGGGATTTAGATGCATTATCGGGTTGTCTAAAACGCCTGATCGCAGGTTAGGTGAGAGCTGATTGTAATGATCGTTCCGATCCCGTGCTCGTGAATTAGGCATCGCGTAATCCGACGCCACAAAAGAACGATCGGTGACGTTCATTCTTAAGACTAAAGCGAGAATTTTAGTACGGGATGGGGCAAAAGTTTCTGGATCTTGGAAAAAGCAATCGTGACTGAAATTTAACCCCCCCTGGTTTAAGGGTCGGGCGGGGGGGGGGGAAACGGGAGAAAACAGCTTTTTGTGACATAAACATTGCAAGCGTAGCGGTTTCCTGGAAAATCGGGATCGAGGATTAAGAATCAAGATTCGGGGATCGAGGATCGAGGATGTTGCTAAAGACTTTTTGAATTGTTTTAGCTAAAGTTGAGATGTTCCAGAGTCCAGACTCTATGTAGCCGAGTCGTCTTTTCTTTTTTTTTCTTTTTTTTTTTTTTGTCTTTTCCTTGAATAATGCAGTAAGTAAAACAAACGAAAAACTTAAAGCTTTAGTAAAAAGTGATTACCCTGCTCTTAAAAGGAGAGCGTTTTGAAAAATAGGTCGAAGGAAAAACATTACTCGAGCCTCCGTTCTTGGCCTGTCGACACCGACATTTTGATTAAAGACTCTTGTTTTACGACCCACATCCACGACCCACGATCTCTACTCACTAACCACGACCCACGACATTTAGCTACACTCTAAAAATCTTTCTTCCTTAAATTCGCGTATTTACTTGTAAAACTTGCTACCCAGTTAACAACCATCCTAGTAACGCTAATCGAAGAAAGAATTTGTGAAAGGGTATAAAATTTCTCGTGGAAAAAATACCAGGTTCCTTCAAAATCAATAAGTTTCTTTTACTTTGACGGACTACGTGAAAGACAATCTTATCTTAAACGATAACTAAGCAATTTTTTGACATTGTTAACAATACCTGTTGAAATGATTACAGTTTTTTATATTGTTTTTCGATTTCAACGCCGCTGTTTTCTCACTCACTGAATTGACAAAAAGCGATGGTATTTGTGGAAATTAGATACAAGCAACGCATTTAAATCGCTAGATAAAAACTACCAATATACAAAATCATACAAATCCGTAATAAGCACTTTAATACCTTTTCTGATTTGATGAAAATCACACTGACCGCCTAGCAAGCATAAACCGGAAACGGGCTTTGAGAAAGTCTTCCTTCTCGAAAGAACTTTGTTGAAGAAACTCAATTGACCACGAGGGATGGATCAGCGATCAGCGGAAGCTTGAGAACGAGGCCGAGCCACACAAGGCAGGCAGGCTGTCAGAGACAGTGGGGGTCCCCTCTCCTACCTCTCTCATTCACGTGACCAGATAGATGGGAAGCCATATTCTCCACCAATCCAACCACACAATTTTGAGAAAACGCCTGCAAGATCACACAAATAACGGTTTGTTTCATAAACAAAGCAGTTAATCACCCACACCAGAAATGGAGAATGGGGAAAACAAATCCCTGGTCTAAGTAAAGTGACTACAGCCAATCACTTATTGCGTAATAGAATCATTCGTATGTCAATGAAAAGCACTATTTTTGGGGCGACCGGCTATTAGAAAATAAAGTTATACTAGAAATACGTGTATCGCAGAACCTCGCAAAGCTCGGGGGGAGCCCATAAGGGGTGGGAGGACAGGAGAGAAATGAAGTAAATCATGTAACTGGGGAGGGTGGATCTAATATTGGAAGCTGAGATGTACTTAATCTCCTGTGGGTTAAATTTGAACCTAGTGCTGTGGCTTTAAAAAGGATCTTCTGAGATTTAAATGGGGTTGCTGTTGTTAGTGAATGCTGCATAGGTCCCATCACCCCATGTTCACTCCATTTGACCCTCCCACATGTGTGTAATTATGGTCAAAAGGAAGTGGGGCGATAGTGGATAACTGCCAGCTAATATTCAGTTGCATTTGCTTAATAAAAACTCACCATTAAGTGCAATAATTATTTGTGAAATGTGTCAGTAGAAGTGAATGGATGGCAATTCTAGCAGATAATGCCGAAGTGAAAACAACAACTAAATGCTGCTAACTGGAGAAAAAAATTATTGTTCAGCAAACTACAGCTATAAAAGTGTTTGCACTTTTTTTGGTACATAATCACACTTGATATTGTTTGTAACAGTAAAGTGCAAACATAATCACTGAAATAGAAAATTACAAGTAGCAACGTCATTAAGGATGCAGTTCATGAGAATTACTAAAGTGAACATGATTTATGATTATTGTATATGTGGGCATTCACCTTCAAGACCTGAATCCATGTAAAAAGTACCAATTTTTTACCAGTTAGGCAAGTGTTCATAGTTATTCGTGTACATGCATAAGAAACAAATCCCTATGCAAGAGTGAATTTGTATGAAATGTCCACAAACAAGTTATGTTGAAGGTAATCAGTTTCTCCATTGGTCTCAATTCTAAACATGCATGAACTTGTTGAGACAGTGCCAGAGCCATAGATTTTTAATTTCCCAGACTGAGACGAGGCAAATGAACACTTTCCCTGTATTACATGCATTTATCGTGAATGTAAAGCTAAGTGCAGGATGGATTGATCTTATGGGAAACCCTACATAAATATTTGCTTGCATGTCGTTTAATTTCTTGAAACAATCTTCATCTGCCAATGGAACAAATGTTTTATTTTTGTGAATATGTCACCTCTATCTGACTTCTTTGAAAGAGTGAAATTTTATGAGTGACCTGTTAAATTTTCCCTAACAGCGAAAGGAATTAACGTTCCTGGTATGGCAACCATGTCACACACTAATATTCTGAGGATATCCGAAATACTGATGTTATTTTCGAATAATATAGGAACAAAAATATAGGGGGCCAGCAATAACCAATTTTTTGTCATGTTTGACTTAAAAGACACAGCTGGGTTTATGTATAAGGCTGCTATACATACATTTATTTTACTTGTGAAGGAAATTGAATGAAAATTGTAAGCTTAAACGAAAAATTTTGCCCAGTAAGGATTTTGTTTACAAAATGTAACGCTTCCCTACATGTCACACATTATCGGTGTTGTAAACTGTTCATTGTAAAATAAAGCTTACTGTAAAACGGTGAAAAGGCTGATCGGCTGTCCTCAGTCCGTTGCAAAGATACTCCTCGCGTCGATTTTACAGATGGTGTAATTCTTGCTTCCTATCGTTGCATTTGACTGTAAACTTGCCTCTCCTTGCGAATTCTATTGACCCAATACTGAAACGTCGGCAGTCGGTGTTCCCTCTCTTCTTCGGCTTCCTTTGCAGTGTAACTGTAGTATTTTGTTGCTACTCTTTACATATTCGTGGTCGCTGTATAACCTGTATCTCTAGTTGACAGTGTTTGCCTTCGCTGTACCGTTACTCGCGCTGAATTTAAAGTCCACGTCCTCGCTCTTATGTATCGGTCAAATCGAAGCTTCAACATGCCCCCCGGGCATACCCCGGGCATTTGACACCTTTGCCGTCCCGGGGAGGAGGGAATTTGATTATCAGAGTCTTCCAAGGGGTGGGGTACGGTGGCCCACAAGTGCACACCGAATTCCAGAAAGTCACACCGAATTCAAATAACTCACACCGAATTCAAATAACTCACACCGAATGCAAATAACTCACACCGAATTCAAATAACTCACACCGAATTCAAATAACTCACACCGAATTCGAATAAACTCACACCGAATTCGAATAAACTCACACCGAATGCAAATAACTCACACCGAATTCAAATAACTCACACCGAATTCAAATAACTCACACCGAATTCGAATAAACTCACACCGAATTCGAATAAACTCACACCGAATTCAAATAACTCACACCGAATTGCATTCGGTGTGAGTTATTTGAATTCGGTGTGAGTTATTTGAATTCGGTGTGAGTTATTTGAATTCGGTGTGAGTTTATTCGAATTCGGTGTGAGTTTATTCGAATTCGGTGTGAGTTATTTGAATTCGGTGTGAGTTATTTGAATTCGGTGTGAGTTATTTGAATTCGGTGTGAGTTATTTGCATTCGGTGTGAGTTATTTGAATTCGGTGTGAGTTATTTGAATTCGGTGTGACTTTCTGGAATTCGGTGTGCACTTGTGGGCCACCGTAGTGGGGAATTTGATCCCCATGCTTTAGGGGTGGGGAATTTGAACTGCACCCTCGATTTCATGTAAAATCTTTGGCGTGACGAGCTATCATGGGGGACGCGGTGTTACAGGATTTTCGTGGAAAAGATTGTGCCTTTGTGGCCAATTGGTTGCGAGGAAAGGGCTTAAACAAGCTTTGTGCCGTATTTGAAGTATTTAAATTTTAAAATTTTTAATATTGGATTCAGGCTTTGTATGTATGAATGTATTTTATTGTTGTGTTTACAATGAAATACAATACCTATATCGGAGATTCAATCAGCAACAACATAAATAAAATAAGATAAAAAGCTCAGGTCATCTACTTTGACCTTCTGCAAGTATGTTAATTAATAAAGTGAACGATGATGCATGTCAGTGAAATGGTCGTGATGTAGTAATCTCAATATAGGTGGAAGCTTTTTTTATAGAATTTTTGTATATTGCATGACGAAGAAAAGCTGAGCATTCAGTGACCTTGTAGCAGCGATTTCCGCCGTTTAGCACGAGACTTTTGTTCTTAGTAAATACGCTAACAGTGTTTCTCAGTTTTTGTTATATTTATAAATATTTTGTTCGACAACTGAAGGTGTTTCCGCTGTCCTTCTGTCATTTTTGTGCCTGTGAAATGTCCCCGGGGTGGGGGCATTTGATCACCTGAATGGACCCTAGTGTGGGGCATTTGAACGGCATTTTGGCCCGGGTAGGGGGGAATTTGAACGATAATTTTCAAAAAAGTCAAATGCCCGGGGGGTTGCCCGGGGGGGGCATGTTGAAGCTTCGATTTGACCGATACATTACGGGGTTTTGTTTGTAAATCTTTCCCAGCGAGGATTTCCAGCCACTTGTTGAATCCACCGTTGTTGAGTTTGCTGTTCTGTTTTATTTACCTGAGATACTGGGCGGTGACTCGCCGACTGTATGAAACATTGTTATAATTCACAGATGAAAAATTAAAACCAGAGCTTTATCGTCGATGGCAATCGGTTGCCTGAAAACCCATAATGCGCTTTAACGTCACTACTCTGGATGACGTCAAGGCGGACACCAACCAAACTCGATAGATTTATAGCCAAGAGGAAATCACGCTGGCCTTGAGATGCTTGAGTGATACACGCACGCTTCGCGCGCGACGAGATTATAAACCTCGCGGCTCGCGCTCCGCGCCTGGCTTCGCGAGGAATTATGGGGGGGGGGGGGATTTTCGAGCCACACGAATTGTTTTCTTTCGTTACATTACCCTTGCATTTTTTTTTTTTCGTAAAAATGTCGTAAAAATCCCCGATACAGGTTCTCTGTGACTGGTGTGATAATAGTTAAAATTCGGCCCTGCTCGCCATAGAGCCTGCAGTAGATCAGTGGTTAGAGCATACGTACTAGAACCTTGAAGGGTAGTCTGTTCGTCCGTACTTTTGCGGGCCATTCTGTTACAAGCAAAAAGTAGCTAGTAGTTTTTTTCCACAAGTATTTGGTTTAAAGAATCCTTTAGATTTATTTGGGGCAAAAGAGAACAGTAGAGTTTGGTGTGGATCAAATCCTTTGGATTTCAGTACCCTTTGCTGATCGAAGTTGCCTGAAAAAGCTAAAAACAGGGTGAATAGTAAAAGAGAAAAGGTTTTATTTCAAATATTTTCTTTTAGTGTTGTTAATTGATTTTTTTTTATTCGTTGTTTTTGTTTTTGTTTTTTTTTTGTTGTTGTTTTTTTCGATTTTGCTAGATGTTTCATTTGATCAGAAGTGTGCGCGTATGTCGTTCAGCGTGGGTACCAGTCCTCCAGCGGATGTTGAGTGCGAGTGGGCTTAGTGATCATAACCAGCAGCGCGTGATGGAATGTCGCAATGGTGAAAAGGTGGGTAATAATTATCATCAACCCTGAAGTTTGGGTTGATTTTGCCTGGATCGTTAAACGTACTGGAAAGAAACAAAAACTCTGCATTACTAGCTTACTTGGTCTTTCTCTATGGGGAAGAAAATGAGCTATGGGATTCACGAGTATCCGCAGATTGCTTAAGACAAGGAAGTAATTAATTAGTTACGATAAAAGCAGCTAAGAGCGCGCCAAAAGTAAGTTTTGAATTGCCTCCTTATAACCCCCTCCCCCCTCCGACATCTCTCGACCGTTCCCCCTCCCCCTCTCCATCCTTAGGTTGTCCTTGGACTTTGAAGCGTAAAGAAGTTAATAGAAATTAATAGGAAAAAAATGAATGTAAAAAATATATGGAAAAAAGCGTCCATTCACACAAAATTTTACCATTTACAGGTAAAACCAACTTTTTCAGCCCAAGAGATGAATCGACGCCTGGATATGGTACGAAGCCACATGGAGTCTAACGACCTGGACGCATGCGTATTTACTTCCTATCACAATATCCATTATTTCAGTGACTATCTTTTCTGCTATTTTGGTCGCCCCTACGCGTTTATTGTTACACGGACCAAAACAATTAGCGTCTCTGCCGGTAAGACGATCTCATCTTTTTTCCAAGTTTCATTATGACAGTTTGAGAGCATGGTGTTCTTAGCTTTTAACATCTCCAATCTCAAAGCAAAGAGGGCGGGTCGAACCTTGACAGCAACAACAAGTTTTTTCCTCGACAAGAAACCTTGTCTCTTAGTTGCCACTCTTCACCTGGGGGCAAATTTGAAACAACTTTTAACTGTAGCCATTTACACTAGGAAAACAATTATAGTTGCACTTATAAATTACTCTTGTTAAAGTTTTAGTTATGGAAAATTGCCGGAGGCTCGCCTTTTTTTACGTCAATGTGAAGCCCACAGGGCTAAAAAATATATATTTTCAATGCCCGACCCCTTCTCACAATATGACTCAGAAACCAGGGTAAGTACCGACGGAATGGTTCCCCTAGCAGGAAATATCACTGCCATTGTTTTTACCGGCATCTATCCTTCATTAAGGCCCCAGCATATTGCAACGAAGTATCTTTAGATAGGTATGTCCAATATTCCATCAATGTTTCATTATTTTTATCTTTGGTGCTTTATTGTTTCTCGTTAGGGATTGACTACGGCCAGCCCTGGCGTCGGACGTTCGGAGATAACATCGTCTACACTGACTGGCAAAAAGACAACTATTTTTATGCTGTGAAACAGCAGGTTGGTACACATGATTCCTGAGTAATTAAACATTCTATTACGCACTAAATAGAACATTTGTCCACTGATTATGCGACAGGTAACTGGCAAGAAAAGTAAATATTAAGTTTCTGGTGGTCAAAAAACGTGGCATCCTTGGCATCGAAAAAGCATGTAGGTTACCTCCCTCTGTATCTGCGCTGGTAGTATCTTATCGTTCTACTACTTCGATATAGCAAAATCTTCTCCTATAGCGAATGGCATTTTACAAGCCAGTTATAGCGGAGTTTGCGCGCGCGCGTGAATCGCGGGTAGTGGAACACCTCGGGTATTAAATTTGGTTATCTAAGTATCCAAGAAATTTTAGTTGTTAGCGGATGTGAAATGCGACAGTTACTGGCTTGGGAGTCCAAGGAGTCCAATCTGTGTTTATAACTTGATATTGGACATCCACGTTATAAATTGTCAACTGCCAAAAAAGTGAAACCGCTGACCAGTGTCACATGACTGTATCGCGCTCATGTGTTCAACTCATAGAGGTGACGTTTTTTTTAAGTTCCACGCTGACTAGTTATTGGTTTTCAACTGATTGCTGGCTCAGGTCCATTTTTTCAAGAGGAATTCAGTGGACTTTTTGCTTATGGCGAAAGTTGAATTGCTTCAGAAAGACATTTCTTAAAAGATCCCAAGAGAGCTTTGCTTTTAGCCTTGGCTAAATCTATATAATTGTTAGTAAAATGAGTATTGAAATAGAACTACGACACAACGTAGCCTGTTATAACAAACTATCCTTCTAATCCGATTTAGCCGCATTTCGTTACATCGAGGTATGTATATTTGGATATACAACACTTAACCCAAATTAATCTAACAATTTTTTTTAAGGTTGGAGATGCCAAAAACGTTGGACTGGAATTCGACTTCGTTACCCTCGACAACTATCGGAAATTCACAGATGCCTTGCCGAATGCGAAATTTGTAGATGTTGGTCAACCAACCATGAAAATGAGGATGCTAAAGTCTGCTGAAGAGATAGAACTTATCAGGCAGGGCGCGCGGATCGCCGATCTTGGCGGTGAGGCGGTCGCTAAGGCTATCAAAGTAGGTGCAGCGGAACACGAAATCGCTTTGGCATCGACGGATGTGATGGTGAGAGAAATTGCTGCCACTTATCCGCACAGCGAAATCAGAGACAGTAAGTTATTTGCTACATGCTCCAGAAGACTGCTGGCGTGTTAAATTTCATGGAGCAAGTACATTATTTATTATAAGAACTCACAAAGATCCTTCATGATGAAATTATGAATATATGAAAATCATATATGTGAACTGCGGATTGAGAATTATTTGAAGGAAGATCATCGCAGATATATAAACAACTTATGCAGTTGAAAAAATTCAGGCTTGTACGGGATTCGAACTCTTGACCTCTGCGATACTGGTGAAGCGCTTTACCAATTAAGCTAACAAGCCAAATGGGAGCAGGTCATTAAATTGGTTCGTTATTTAGTTATAAACACGTGAAAGGATGGTGATGAAAAAAAATTTTATTTTTTGAGACCGCCCCCCCCCCCCTTATCTCAGGGTCTGGATGACTGCCCCCCACCCCCACCCCCCATCTCCCTTATCTGAAGGCCTGCTATATGTTGTTTTGACCAAGAGAGAATGAGCCCATTCTCTCTTGGTTTTGACTGAACAATCTTAAGGTGGAGTTCCAACTGATGACTTGCTTGCTTTCTCCTCCCTCCTCCCTCCTCCCCTCCACAATCAGTTCCTCGCTTTTCCTTTCTGGTTACATTTCTTTTTAGCTTGGACCTGGTTTCAATCAGGAATAAACACGGATGGAGCTCACAACCCGGTTACGACACGGCGATTGCAAAAGGGCGATATTTTAAGCCTGAACTGCTTTCCCATGATAGCAGGGTGGGTATAAACATGCTGTTACTCGGATCTTAGACCACAAGAGAAATTTCTTTTAAATTTACTTGCTGTGAAAACACTTTTGAAATGGGGAAAGACGAAATCGCTTCTTATTATATTATTTTTTTAGATACTACACGGCTCTGGAGCGTACGCTATTTTGTGATCACGTACCAACAGACCGCCACATGGAACTCTGGGAAGTCAATTGCAAAGTGCACCGCCGGGGACTGGAACTAATCAAGCCAGGAACACGCTGCAGTGACATAGCAAAAGAGCTGAATGAGTTGTACCTTGAACACGACCTTCTCAAATACCGCACGTTTGGTTACGGCCATTCCTTCGGTGTTCTCAGCCACTATTACGGTCGCGAAGCAGGACTGGAACTTCGCGAGGATATAGACACGGTCTTACAACCTAATATGGTAGTATCCATGGAGCCGATGATAACTATACCCGAGGAAGAGCCTGGGGCGGGTGGATACAGAGAGCACGATATACTGG
>OZ037993.1:4881285-4966285 GCA_964035705.1 Porites rus
TTAAATTTAATACCGAGAATGTTCAATAGCGTTGCCATAACAGGTCATAACAACAAAGTTTGGATACAAGGGTAACCTGTAACCAAATTGCAACCTCGTCCTTAGCATCGTCCCTAGGGTCGTCTCAGTTTCCAATACGGCAAATTTTCTGGAGACGAATGTTTATGACGAAAATAGAAAAGATCAGCCTTACATTTAGTTTTTAAACGAAAGATCAGACCCTTACATTTACAATATATTTATGCCCTTCATTCAATATGTTGATTTTCAACAAAGATAACGATATATTGCAGTCGACATAGGACCACCTTATCGTTTGTCAAGGAAATTTTGTGATGAAGAAACATCCCCACTGTTTGTATATCTGTACGTTACCAATCTACATTTTATTCTTCAACTGAGTTGTTGTTTGTGTTGTTTTTCTCAGTGTAGGCAACTGTTTTCATCCAATGAAATGGATCGGCGACTGAACAGAATTCGCAGTCACATGGAACAGGAAGGCATTGACGCATGCCTGTTTACCTCATACTACAACGTGTACTATTTTAGCGATTTCCTTTATTGTTCGATGGGGAGGCAATACTGTTTAATCGTTACTGACGAAACGACCATCACCATTACTCCATGTAAGTACGTATTGAGGGATGATTAGAAGAGAAGATCCGTGTATTTCTTTTTCCCTCTTTTCTCTTTTTTAATTCATCCATCATTCCGTCCGTCCGTCCACTCATCAGTTAGTCACTCTGGAAAGCTTACTAATAAGATCAAATAAGTCGGTGTGTTGGATATTCAGAAAATATAAAGTAAGGCACAGTATGACCTGAGAAGTATGCAGATCAAGGAGGGATTTATCACACAGTTGAGCTAACAAAACCCCGTCCGCAAGGTATAGGTTTTGGTTGCCGTCCCTTTCTTTGGTGATAGCATGTACTGTTGACGTCACTTTACCAGATATTGCAAACGTTGTTATGAAGAATTAGTCGGGAAGCCAATCAGAAACGGAGAAATAGTTTGAATTAATAATAACGTCGAATTAATAATTAATGATTGGCTGGTCTTTTGTGCTTTACAGCCGTCGACTATGGATATCCATGGCGACGAACAAGCGGGGAAAACATCAGCTATACTAACTGGCAAAAAGATAATCTCTACCACGCAGTTCAACAACAGGTAAATAGGGATAAAATACAGAGAAATAAGGGGTCATGTAGAAAGGAATGGTAAGTCTTGTTTAGGAGTTTTGGGAATAGTAAATCTTCCAGTTTCGATTTCTAAGTAAGGGAGCTTTGATTTCCTATCCTAAATTTGGAGGCGATACGTTTATGTTCAAGATTCCTGATATGATTAATGAATTCAGAGTACTTTGTTTCATTTTTAGAGATGGAGCAGAATTTTAGTTTTTTATGAGTGAGGCTGCGTGGAGGCGGCATGACCTTAAGTTAGTAAATCCTCCCAGCTACTTTTATGGAAATTATGCTTAAAAAATACTAGTTACAATAAAAACATAATTTACACCCGAAAGCAGAAAGGGGGTACGTTGTATCAAAATAATAGCCTAGCTGTACACAGAACTCAATACAGGGCTGGCACTACGGCAAAGGGCTGATTCATTGTAGGCCAATATTTCGGCTAACAAAATTAGCCTTCCTCCGGGCTAGAGCTATACCAAGAGAACGTACGGCTCCTAAAATTTGAATTGAAAATTCGCATAAGTGGTTAACAATTAACTACAAGTATAAATACTAGATAGAATAAAATACAGGTAAATGATAATACAATAAAAATAGAAATAAAAACAGTTCAATGTTCCTTCCTTCGGTTCAGACGGTCTGGTGACACGGTTTTTCCTCCATGTAAGAGGTACGCTTCTTTCTGTACAAAGACCCCCATTTCCTCTCAAGAGATCGTCGAGCGTGCGTAAAAAAATAAAAATCGCGGGGGATTTATTCAATGCTTTTTGGAAAAAAAGGGAAAGACAGAGAGAAAAACGTCTGTAGACAGGCTATCAAAACAACGTCTCTCCCAGATTTTCTTCCACCGACAACAGTGAACTAGGTTTTTAAAAAGGAACTTTTTTTGCTAATATATATTTTTTCATCATTTCCTAAACATTTGGGTCGAGTGGGCGATCGGAAATAGACTGCGACCAGTCTCTTATTTTCTTTAAAGTCGCTGGGTTAGGACGCGCGAGCCGCGAGCCGCGAGCCGCGAGAAACGAGGGCGTAAGCCCGAGAGGGAAGTCCCTTTTTGGCTTGAAGCTTTTTCAGTGCCAAACGCACCCTGTCTCATCCTCGGAGACCCAGGGGCGGTCAGTCGGGTCGGGAGAAAAGGTGGGACGAAAGTTTTCAAGTACGGGCAAAAGAGCCCCTGGGTACCGACTCTCACCGAACTATTTCCAAAAATTCAAGCCGATGCCGGCTCCTGATTGGGCACAAAAACTGCTTTGTATTATTGTGCCCAATCAACGAACAGTTTCTCCTGAGTTCTTTTCGTGAGTTTGTACACGACGGCTATTGCCCGGTTCGTTCACAAAGCTTGCGATTGCAAAGGAAACTTTTATTTTCTACTTTCCTAAATAGAAACGAAGGAACTACCGATGAGTCGAAAAAACGCTGGGATGCTATCAGCAGGAGCTATTCAATTTGCCTCGAGAATATTCTGTTTTTGACGGATCACAGTGTATCGTAAATAATAGGAAGTTTAAGATGCGGCGGGCGACGAGGAAGTCAAATAAGCAATAGCTTGATAAGGCGACTGAACAACAACTTTGCACGTGTATCACGCCTTTTTTGTATATTTCTTTGCCGTTAACTGCACGACTATCCGTGAAAATACCTAATTTCACGTTTTGTGAAGGACGTAAACAAGCAATGACAAAATTCATTCTCTTCATAAACTTGGATATGACTGATAGAAATTCAGCTCCAGAAGAGTTCGCTTGCATGTGGCAAAGTAAGCGAGTTGGAATTATCACGATAGAGACTGAAAAAATGTGAATTCACTTTTCCATGCGACGTTTTCGTGACTGGCAGCCGTCGTGGTATCTTTTAAAAACTCCCTAATATTTACGCAAGACACGACCGATTCAAGCGTGAATACCTGTTGTAAGCTCAAGCTTGTATTTTTAGAAAGCGTATTTAGTTTTCGGGCAGACAGTATTTTGAAATCAGATGGCGATTTTATATCAAACTGAAATTTTCCTGACTGCGTGCATTTCTTTGGTGCATCCGTGATCGGGCCAATAGACGTCGTGTACGACTCACAAAAAGAACTCAGGAGAAACTGTTCGTCGATTGGGTACAATAATACAAAGCAGTTTTTGTGCCAAATCAGGAGCCGGCATCCGCTTGAATTTTTGGAAGTAGTTCGGTGAGAGTCGGTACCCAGGGGCTCTTTTGCCCGCACTTGAAAACTTTCGTCCCGCCTTTTCTCCCGACCCGACTGACTGCCCCTGGGTCTCCGAGGATGACCCTGTCTGAGAACTCGACGGATCTTAAAAAGGCGGACTGCTCGCAGTCTAGATCAGAAACGAGGCACTTTATAGGTCTGTCTTAAGCTGCTGCACTCCTAGACCCTATCGTCTTTGATGAATGAAATGTTTAAATCCCCAGCTTAAATCTGCAAAAACCGTTGGTTTAGAGTTCCCCGATGCAGGAGCATTCCTCAAAGACTTCTCTGATGCTCTACCACAAGCCAAGCTAGTCGACGTCGCGGATGCAGCGATGCATATGCGTCGTATTAAATCCCCGGAGGAAATTGAAATAATCCGCCAGGGATCTCGGATAGCTGAACTTGGGGCATACGCTGCGATAAACGCGATTCATGAGGGTGTGCCAGAGTATGAGGTCACTCTTTCTGCAACCAACACCATGGTACGCGAAATAGCTAAGGCATATCCGCACGTTGATATCAGGGATGGTGAGTTGCTTATTAGTTTTACACTCATTATTTCTTATTTCCCAGGTGAGGGGTTCCCCCACCCCTGTCACAGGTAAAGTTTAAGCACCATCAACGACTACGACAACGACAACGACAACGACAGCCAAAAACCAATAGGTTTCGATTAGCAGAACTAAGCTTTGTACGTGCATCACGCATTTTTGTACATTTCTATTACCGCACTACCACGACGTGAAGAAATAAAACTGCCTAACTCGTTGAGGAAGTGAACACAAGGAAAAGAATGTCTTATACTTCTCTTTTTAACCTTAGATACAGTCCTTTAGATTCAAATCCGGAAAAATTCACCACCATTTGACAAACTGAACGAAATGTGATAGGAGCGACACAATTTGAAACAGTGCAAATTTACATTTTAGCGACGTTTTGGCCTCCGTCGACGTCTTTGTTGATTAAGCTCTTTGACGATACAACGACGACGACGACGATGCTGATGATGATGATGACGTTATGGGAACGATTTGCATCACGTGACCAAGATATTTGACACTCCCGGAAAATATAAGGCCCAGCTAGACTCTAACGGACGTACCATTAGAAAAGTTATGGAGGGGGGTAGGGATGGGGAATTTTTGAGCCGCAGAAATTTTTTTTTCGTTATCAAATTCCTTGTACGAATTTTTTTAGGCCATAGCATGAATATTGTTTAGGGTTAATTGGCGTGCATGAATTTTTTTTTTTCATTTAATTTTCCCTTGTGTGGAAATTTTTTTTGTACTTCGCCCGCCCCACCACATAAATTTTCTAATGGTCCGTCCCTAACCAAGGGGCTTTCTTGGGATTACAAAACAAGTATTAGCTAAGTATTGCATGATGCTTTGACCTCCAAGTGAGTTATTAGTTAACAGTTAGGGTTAGGAATGGCGTCCGGCAGGGGTTTGCGTTTCAAAAAGTCACGTGACAAGCACTTCCATCCACACTCCAACACTCTAGGGTGACAAGCTATACGCTGTTGTGTATGTGGAATTAAGAATATTTCCAACTTAGTCTTTAATTTCAAAATTCGCCATCCCTTTACTTAGTGTTTTGCGCTTTAGCTTAACATAGAGCTCTGCGGGGCTTGTAACAACTAGTTTCCCTATCTAAGTCCCTGTCTTTTGCTTCGGTTGACACGAAACTTTCCAGTATTACTCTTACTGTAAATTATCGTTAGTTTGCAGAGTTTGCCGTAATTATCAAAATGTCAACTGGCCTATAGTGCTTCGACTCGATCTAAATCGGGTAGAATCAATATCTTACGTCGGATTTAGGTGGTAAGCGGTTTGGTTTGGGCGTTTTAGCTGATTTTACAGCAAGTATGGTGTGTATTAAGTTCCGTTTAAGTTGAAAACAGGGTGAGATCTGGGTACAAGATTGGTTGTTTTGAAGTTGTTTATCTGGGACCTTGAAAGGTAAATAGTCTTTCTGGCTAAATAGTATTGAGAGCCGTTTTTATGAATAAGGAACTAGACCTATAACTTGACACGAGATTTATTGTCTGTTTGCCCTTTTTTTAGTTTGGAGTTGGTTTCAGTCGGGTGTAAACACAGATGGAGCCCATAACTTTCCAACAACTCGCCAAGTGCAAAAAGGAGACATTCTCAGTCTTAATTGCTTTCCTATGATAGCAGGGTTAGTATGATTATTTGTTAAACACCTCGCCAGATGAGAATGTTTAAAACTCGTTATATTTTTATATTATGAATTCCCTGCTTAAAACGCTACCATGTTCTTGTGTGCTTACGTGTAACCGAACACTTGAAATGGTTGCAAGTTTTCATTCTTGGATTCTTGCAAATTTAATCCTCGTCAAATCAACTAAGAACACCTGCTTACCGCGTTGACTGGTATTTTTCCTTCGTTTCAAACAGAAACTACTCCGCTTTAGAGCGCACTCTATTCTACCATCACGTACCTTCGGATCGCCACATGGAACTATGGGAAGTCAACAATAAGGTCCATAAAAAGGGACTAGAGATAGTCAAACCAGGCATGCGCTGTAGCGATGTTGCAAGAGAGCTAAACGAGATCTACATGGAACACGACATGCTGCAGTACCGTGTCATTGGTTATGGCCATTCCACGGGTGTTCTTACTCATTACTACGGGAGGGACTGGGGTCTAGAGTTTCTGGAACACGTGGACACTGTTTTAGAGCCCGGCATGGTCATCACCATGGAACCCATGATAGTGGTTCCCGAGGGACAACCCGGAGCGGGCGGGTACAGGGAACATGATACGCTGATAATCACGGAGAATGGAACTGAAAATACAACTGTTTCGTTTCCTATTGGTCCAGAGCAGAATATTGTCAAAGACTGATGGCATTCGCAATAGATACTAGTCTAGACGGTCTCAAAAGGGTTAACTGTCTGCTGTAAAACGGCAAACATTTTTTCCTTGTGCGTAAAAGTTAAAACAAATAAGCCGCATAGTCGTAAAAATATATCCCGCGAAAACATTATCTAGCCACAATGTCTAATTTCTTATTTTGTAGATTATAAAGATATTTTAAAAATCTTGAAGGTCCATAGCAACTTTTGCAGCTTGTAAATTCAACGATTTTTCAAATTTTAAATAAGTTTCCTTTTTTACAAGATTCCTCTCGACCGTAACAGAAAGAAATTCAACCATAATTATAGGCTGGGAGCTCAAGCAGTGACGACGGCGACGAGAACGGTAAAAAGGCAATAGATTTTATGGGCAAAACAACAACTTTGCACGTCACCGCCGCACACTTCTTTGTACATTTTTTGCCGTTATTGCACGACTACGACGTGAAACATAGACCTTTAGGATTCAACTCCAGAAAACACCACCAACATTTGACAAATTGAACACGGTGGAACAAAAGCGATGAAGCTGAAAAAGAACGAGCTCTCTTTTTAAGGGACGTTTTCGTAGCTGTCGCCGTCGATGTTGTTTAAGCTCCCTAATCTCCCTATTCATGTACCGCTAACCGTTTCAACACTCCATTATCACCCTCTATCAAGACTCCTAAAACATGGCCACGGAAGGAGTACACATCCAAACTAGGAAGGAAGCCAACCTGTTCAATGCGGCACGATTGAAAGCTAGAACCAAGATTAACCTGATAGTCATCAAAGGATTGTTCTTCGCAGACGACAGCGCTCTTATATCACACAGTGCTACCGATAGGCAAGTCCTAGTTGACAAATTTGCCAAAGCCGCGTCACAGTTTAGCCTTAAGATCAACATTAAAAAGACGGCGTGCCTCTACCAACCACCCAAATACCTGACTGTTGCTGCGCCGACACCAATCAATGAGGAGAACCAACCGCTCCGCCTATGTGCACAAATTTCACCTATCTGGGCAGTACAGTCTCACAATCCGCAAGTCTCGACCAAGAAATCACGCTGAGAATGGGTAAGGCTAGCGCTGCCTACGGGAAACTTCAGAAAAGACTGTGGAGAAACCGACATGTTACCATCAGGACTAAATGTAAGGTATATCGTGCTATTGTGCTCAGTACACTCCTCTACAGTGCAGAGACTTGAACCATATACCAGTCACAGCGTCCTCCTCAAGCGCTTCGTTTTTCGCAAGGTAGAGGCAAGCGACTGGTGATGAACCGCAAGAGACCATGGGAAGGGTACAGACAGAAGGCGAAGCGACGTCTCGCCCGTTGTCTTCTTCCCGCCTTCCTTTGAGCGCACATTTTCATCGAGAGAGAGACGGCTGGGTACGAGGCAGTAGCAGTCACAAGTGGAGAAGCTTCAGGCCTACATGACGCGCCATCTCAGAGAGATAAAGAACATATCTTGGAAAGACAAAATCACAAAGTAATTCTAGAGAAGGCTGACCTACCGCCTATAGCTGATATTTTAATTCACATGAACCTGAGATGGCTCGGCCATGTGGAGAGGGTGGACTTTGCCAGGCTTCCCAGGCAGCTGTTGTATTCCTAAGCTATTGTATTCCCAGTTACGCGATGGAAAGAGAAATCAAGGACGGCCTAGGCTAAGATTCAAGGACATCGTGACAAGAAACCTGAAGCGGAGGAACATTTTTGTAGATTATTGGAGGTAGCGAGCAAAGGACAGAACGACCTGGACGAACCTGATTAAAGCTTGAACTCTTCATGGAACAGTCATTATCGCTTCGACAGACTGCTTAACTAACTAACTATCAAGACTCCTGTGTCGGAGACAAAAATTATTATACCTTTTATTATCGATTTTATTATCTTTTATTATCGATCTGTATTTAAAGTAGAATGCAAAGACAAATAAGGTAACGGTAGTTAAAATCAGACGAACATGTTTGCAAGAACTGACTACCTTCCCACTCTCCTCTGTAGAAGTTCCTATTGGTAATCCAAGAATAAACAACAATAGACCATTCCCGAGTTCAAAAAATGAGGCTTAGTGCAAAAAACTTACCTACTTTCTTGTGAAAATGAGTTTTATTTGCAAGAGAATAAAAGTCATTTTCATATAAATAGCTTTGCACTTAACTTCGCTTTGAAACGGAGGCTTTGTGCAACTCGGAAATGGCCTATTTGAAAAAAAAGTAAGCTCGCAGAGGACCAAGGGAAGAGGGAAAGACCCATCGTCCCCTGTGCTCTTTTCCTCTCTCGCGAGCCTCCTACTGGTAGCACAAAGAGACTTCTAGGGAGGAGAGAGGTATGGTGCAGCTTTAGTTGGAAGGAAAAACATATGGCCAACTCTAATACTTCAGGATCCTGATAACTTTAACACAACGGTCTTTTTTTTTTCTACTGAATATGAACTAAGTATCCTTAGCAGCTGTACTGGAAAAAACGTTTTGTCAATATGTAACAACTTATTGGTACTTCAGTAATTTCTCGATTGGGCGTGACAGTATTTCGAGGGGTTTTATTTTCGAGACTTAAATAGCAAAATATGAAAACGGGCATTAAATTTCGTTAAAAAAGCGTTCTAAATTTCACTTTACTTCTCAACAAGTCTGAACTTTCAGAAATTTCTTGATAAGCTTATACAATCAAAACGCATATTTCTTTTTTGTACGGATCTACCCGATTCATTTGAAGATGTTAGCTAGATTCTCTACTCCATGTGTGAAGTCTTTGCAAATTTATGTTATTTCAGAACAGAGGATAAAAAATGGAGTTAACCAGTAAAACTAGTTAATAATGTCGGTATTTGTCGAGACACATCCTGTATAATGTCGTTGTTCTTACATGTTAATCCTTTTCTCTGTGATTTTCATTTTCTATATGGGATTAAATTTCTCGTGTTTATATTTCGCGAGGATTTTTCTACAATCTCGAAAAACGCGAAATTTAAGACCCGCGAAAGTAAATCCCAATAAGGTACATATCAAATACTAAGATGTTATTGTTATCATGCAGGCTGAGCGATACCATCCTTTCGTTCGCCTTCCACTACGATCTTTACATCTCCATTTCGGCCATCAAATCATCAGCATCTAGTGGAGACTTAACTGAAGTTCGTTTCCCAAGTCGAGACCGAGATGAAGTTGAACTGAAAAAAGAAGCAGACAACGGTTAATTAATTCCCTGTTCAGCTTTGGCCATGGTTACAGAAATTTTATTCATTCCCGCTCTAAGGCCCCCAACGGTTAGGTTATAGATGCATGCATCTCTACCAATCTTCCGTTTAAATTTAAAATCAGAGTTTAAATTTTTACTTAAAATGATGATATAACGTCTGTAGGCTTATCAGCTTGTTTTGAGACGTTTTTCTTATTCGCTTATAACCTCCCTTTTTTACCAGATATAAATCCACTTCAAATCCCTAATTGATTATGTTTGGACAGCCTCGTTCCCAGGAGAGACCCCTGGCAACGAGGTTGATGTTTGGATTGGTGTGGCAGCCATCTTCCGTGCGCATGGGTTACGAGTGCAGTTACTTTGCAAAGAAAAATAAGAGACTGCTCGCAGTCTATCGAATGTAGAGGTCTCTACTAATTATTACTGTTCCGTATTTTATACATGTAAATACTGCATGTAATTCTTGCAATTAATTCATTTGATAAGGCCAAACGGCATACGTGATTACTGTTGTTTTCGCAAAATCACTCTTACCTCTCCCCTGAGGAACTGCTTGGTGTCTTCCTTATAGGTGGTACCTTGGGTAAAATCAGCTTGGCAGCAGGAGATTCCTTTGACTTCGGTTCTCGTCGACGACGTCTGAAATAAAACAAGGAATTAAACTGTTCATTGTTTCAAAAATAACATTTTGTGTCCAACAGATAATATCTCAAATCATCAAGAGCAACCATAACTCTCAAAATACACGAGCAGTACAAACACTGACAAGGCCTTTGTATCAGATTCTCGAAATAGAAAAAATGTGCCCATAAACTCCA
This sequence comes from Porites rus, assembly GCA_964035705.1. NCBI lineage: Eukaryota > Metazoa > Cnidaria > Anthozoa > Scleractinia > Poritidae > Porites > Porites rus. The sequence continues at coordinate 4,891,562 of OZ037993.1, forward strand.
GACTTGTACCCAGTCGCTATTTAAGTGTTTTTGGAGGTGAGAGAAGATTGGGGATTGGGTTAAGGCTCGCGCGGGGTCTTATGGGAAGGGAAGAAGGAAATTTTTTTATTTTTCCTTCTTTCCTTCCCATGAGACCCCGCCCGCGCCTCAACCTAATCCCCAATCTTCTCTCACCCAAAAAACACTTAAATAGCGACTGGGTACGAGTCTGTATAAACTCTAGTCTGAACTGCATATCATACTAAATCCTCTCACACTGTAGTTAACGACGGAGACAAACACGTAAAAAAAGTAACAGGCTTAACCCTGCACATACATCGGACTTTTTTTGGTACATTATTTTAAAGCTGATTATTCCTAGTGACCCTAAGATACACCGTTTCAGCCTAAGGGTACAGGTAAGCGAACATGTTTACCTCGTAGTTTTATAAAAGGCAACCATTATTTACCTGATGTGATAATGGCGTAACCATTCTACCCAGTAGCCTACCTGTTTCTCCCAGGTAAGAGGCAATTTACCCGTGCTTAAGGTTAATTTACCCGTACCCGTACATGGAAACGGTGTATCTTAAGGTCTCCACTATCACTGCACGAATACGACGCGAACTCAGTTCCTTTCGGCACGTTTTTCATGAAGGACGTGAACCGACAAGGGACTTTCATTTCTCTTTCTGAACTGGGATGCAGTCGATGACAATTTAGCCTCTGCCACAGACGGAACCAAACTTCTGGTTAAGTTACTAACCGGGGGTTAAATTACAGTTGCAATCCAATTTCGCTTATTACGCTTCCACAACAACATAAATCACGGCAAACCTTTTAACTGTCGGTTGAATCTCCTCATCTTCCTCTTCAAGCAACAGCGTTGGACTCAACACTGTAGTCGTAGCGTTTTTCTCCGATGTCTCCCTTATATAATCTTTGGCAGGCGACTTGAATGGAAAAAAAATCACTACATGTAGTATAAGCCGAATGAGTAAAAACATCCTGTACAATTTCTTCATTTAAGTCCCCCCCCGCCCCCGTAGATTAAGTATCCTGACTACACTATCACGAAACATTCAATGTGAAATAGTTTATTGAGGAATGGTCAGTCAGTCATCCGACAACAACAATGTGTCGTAATCTCCCCTGAGAATACTAAAACCTCTCAATCGTGCCATCAGAATAGCAATTTCTGACTAATTCGTTCCTAGTCACTCAACCGTCAGAAATTACATTTTACGAACGTCAAAGAGAGGAATAAATAGAGGATTTACGGTAAATCGTTCAAACCACTAACAAAAGGTGTTGTAGCCACTTACGTCATCCTGTTCCATCGCTTCACTGCAGTCTGTGTCGTCATCTGCACTTTCTTGCCTTTAAAAGTGTTAACGATAAAATTTACATAAGGGCGCTTTTTTGGCTTATTTTAATCTAGCCGGCATCAACAAAAAGGACTGTTGATGGCCGGTTATATTGTTGTTGGCTAATACGGAGCAAAAAGATAAACTAACATTTTTACACGGCAATAAGATAATCCGCCAGACGCAGTGATAAAAGTGTGTACTAGAAGTGTATAGTTTAGAACTTACATACATAAATTGACTGATAATTCGATCTTGAACAATATTTCAGCGCAGTCAAACCTTTATTTTAACTAGTTTTTGTTGTTGTTGTCCTTTAAGTTTTCAGCGTTTTTAGCATCTTATGGGCAGCTTAAGTCACTTTTCCCCGAAAGTAAATCCTGTTTAAATTGCTGACTTTGCATAATAGAGGTTACACTAGCCTAAAAGTCAGGCAAGAAATTAAAGAAAAGGCTAATTGGTCATTCCATCACATGAGGTATTTACAGAGGTCAACAAGGATCTGGCGGCCTGAACTAAGTGAAGGTATGTGAAAGGGGTAGGTACCATAATTGTCAACAAAAGAAAGGTATAGGAAAGATGTACCTTTTCTGCATAAATGGTATATAAAAGGGTAAGGGTTTGGACCTCAGGGCAGGGCCTCACACGTTTCACATGTGAAAGATTTATTGAGAGCACCCCGGACTGTATTTACTTTCGAATTCTGTTTAGATCCCTGCACTTCTCAAATTAACAGCTGTTGATTTGTCGACTATGATAGCACTCGGAGTCAAATTTATTTTCTATTAGCTCCCGATGCAGCCACTCACAGCGTGGCCAAGAGAACAGGCTTTATTTTTGCGCTTTTCCCCGAGAAGCAAAGGGCAAGAGCAAGGCAAGCGTGGAGCGCAGGACTCGCGTAACGAGGGAAAGGCGCGGCCTCCTGGCCATTTCCCAAGGGTGACTGTTAGACACAAGTTTTAAAGTATTTACCTGCTGGAAGCCGATTTTCCCTTTGATTTTACTTTGCTTTTGCCTGGCTTCGCATCACATTCCTTGGCGCCTGCAATTGAGACAACATAAGTCGACACTCATTCACGATAATCAAAATTCAGGACCTTGAATTATATTGGTCGGAAAAACAAAATCCACTCCCTGTTCCGCCTCTTCACTACCACCACCTAAGGGAATGTCTTTGGTTTTGAGCTGCCAAATCCACCTCCACGACTAGAACAACACCATCAAGCCTTAAGTCGTTTAGAAACTAATCAAGCCATTTTCTGGTCACTACCTGGCGAAAAAGAACTGAAACTGCCCAAAACCGAGAACTTCACTTCCTTCTGATTCTGATGCTAAAAATCAGATTCCGAAGTTCGGGAACAAGCAGAAGGCAAAATTTCAACCTTCGTGAATTTCTCCTCTTGCTTCTTTTGCTTTTCTTTTCCCACTGTATTTTTCTCGTACTGGACTTAAGTTGCCGGGTATTTGCAATTAGTAGGTAATGAAATGAACACCCAGGGAGTTCTTTTGGTCTAATTTTCCTTTTAGCCACAGGTAATGCTCATGATAACAGGAGGAAATCCTCAACTCCCCGCCCTTAGTGACAGCAGCCTGACATTATTCTCTGGCCTGTTGGCTGAATCATGCTCATTTGGGTATGGTTCGAAAGATCTCTTCCCTCTTCACTAGAAGAAACAAAATTGGTCTATGACCAATCAAACATAATGTCTCAAGTGGTGCAAGAGACAAGGATGCGTAGGGGCAGTTGCAGGAGGTTCAGGTGTAAATGGGTAAAATTAATTTGCCCCATGTCTAGTCTCTCCATCTGACAGGATGACTGGACCGATAAAATACACCAAAGACTATCATATTTTTGAAGCTGAAGATTTGCATAGTCAATATTATATTCATGGTATGGTGTAAGCCCAACAAATTTCCTGGTTTCTCTGGCTAAAAAGGTGACCTGGGGCCCATTTCTCGAAAGTTGCAATAACTTTTCAGGCCCGGAAAATGCTTTCATGTTTACCATATTTGCATTCAAAATCAAAGTTTCAATACTTTTGAAAATGACACAATGAAAGTATCAGTTAATGAAGCAAAATTGACTGGTTTATGAGCCAGGAACTGTGCTACCATTCAACAGGTTTTGATTTCAAAATTTGCCTTTGGACCCGAAAAGTTACTGAGACTTTCGAGAAACGGGTCCCTGGTCGGTCATACTCTATGTCTGGTTCTTCCTAACATAATTAATATCTAATTAATATCTATTAAATTATATTATGTTAATATCTGTAGACCCAGAAGGAGGCAATTTCCTGGAAGGTAGACAACAGATATTACAACAGATATCTTTAGCCATAACACAGCATACATTCATTACATACCTTTTTCAGGTTTAGCCGCTGCTGTTCTGGCTTCATTCACTAAAATAAACCAATCAGAATACACTTGAGATACATATTACAATATGAAGGGCTAATGGAAGAATGCTATAATGTAACACAGTAGGACACTGACTTAAGATAGAAAAAACAGTGATCAGTGAACAGTACTCTTTATGGCTAGATTATTAATAATATTTATGTCTCACTATCTAACTTTTTAATCTGTGAAGGAAATCCTACGGTGTTGCCATTCAAATTAAAACTCTTTGGTACAACTTTTGCACTGTGCCTGTCGCTATATTATTTTAGGAGTTAACAAAAGGCGATGATATTGCTTTTTGGAGGATTATTTCTTATTGAAACCATGTATCAGGACTGGAGTAAAAGGGTTTCAAGAAAAAGAGGATGCGAAATTCAATTATAATCATAATACATCTACAGACTGTTCAGTCTGTAGATCTCTACTATTGTTTTTTGGACATCTTAGCTAATAATAATTATAGCAGAAACAAAAAGCAAACTGCAGTGATAAGTACAAGGAAATATAAATGCATTGTCCAGGGTTGTTTTTAAGGCTAGTTGTTGGGACCACCAGGCTCAAATAAAACTAAATCTACTTTGCATCTACATCTGCTACGTATCACGTCATGTCAACAGGTCACAACATGAAATGGCACCATTTCGAAATTTTGGCAAGAAGATGGTCAGACACTCATTGCAAGATAAAGAAAATTCTGCTGTTAGTTAAAAGAAACTTCTCTAAATGAAAATGTCAGCAGTGAAAAACTTTACCTTTTTTAGTTTGCATGCTTTATTTAAATGCAAATTTTCGTACCGTATGTCGTATTGTTTCTTTAATTAGTTACTTATTCTATATTAATTATTTAAATTTCTGTTGTAATTCAACTGTTACTTCTGAAAAGGTATGTGAGAACATAAGAAACGTCAAGTAAAAGTTTCATTTCTTTCCAGAAATTTGTTAAAATTGCATTTCCTTATGTTTAGCACTGTAGTTTGCTTTTTGTTTCTTCTGAAGCGAAATGTCTTTGCCTTAAAGCTGCAATATAAGGAGCCCCCCCTCCCCCCACACACACAATTCAATACTAGCACGTACCTAACTCCTTCAATTGCCTGATCTTGGCTTTTTTGGTATTAAGAACAGCAGCAAACTGAGGACAAAAAGACAATAATATATACTCCACTATGCACCAGATAATTGTCAGTTTCATAAACGAAAATAACAAAATGATTTGCAGTCAATTTTTTCACAAGGAATTTTGTTATAGAAGCTAACTTTCCGATTAACTTTTTCCAGACAACACACTTATAGAAATACAATGTAAGAAGCATGCATGGTCAACTACACTTCTGGGCCTAGCTGTTCAAAGAATGGGTTAAATTTTAATCCGTGTTTCTTTTTGTCTTGTTCAAAGGCATTTCCTGGCACAATTTTGTCTAATTCTAATGTAGAGCATCGGATGAACAAATTGTAGACAAAAAGAATTTGAACTGAATTTGATTTGTAAGAGTTTCATGACTGAACTTCAAATTTTGCACTAACCCTGAATTATCTTAATCCAGCTTTGAACAGCCCTTTGGCCCTGAAGCTTTTGTCTCACTAATCTACAGAGGATTGCTAGGTGAGTCTTAGCCCTAAGAAAACAGCCGACATTCCGCGATACCACAACTGGTTTCCCTACTGAATGATGTCTGAGAAATGAACAAAGAAATTCTGATCTGGGTAGTGTTTCTAATTGGTTGAGCCACAAAGGAACCTTGCATCAATCAATAAATTATTAGACGCACTACCAAGATCTGGGTAGTCACATTTTGCGGGGTATTAAACCAGTGAAGGCATTATGAAATGTTGGTTATTTTCTCAGGTTGTCTGCTTGACTTGTGGGCACAATGAATTTCAGTGACTCATAAAGTATGAAAACCTGACCTTTCCAAAAAGATCTAACTCCATTTCCTCTTTAGCTGTAACAGACTTTTCCAGAAGCTGAACAATAAAAAAGAACAAACCAATAAAAAAAAACGTCAATACCATCAATACTTATCCTCTGACTGATGAATATACCAAACATTCTTTTTGATATCCCTGGAGGATGTTGAAAGAACTTGAAAAATTTGCACATTAGAGAGTGGCATGATTTAAAACTTTTCATGTGTTTTCCTTGGATAACACCCAAATGTGTTATGTTAGTAGTTTACTAATAAAAATTATTTTGCGCATATTGCTTCAATTTATAATATAAGTTTAGATGGGCATGAATTTTTTCACGCAGTTTTCTTAATATAATCAGTGAAATTAAAAGCTATTGTATCAAGAATATACATGTAAATATAAATTGAAGGATAAATGTAACAATAAAAATAATACCAATGATAACCAGCAATACAGCTTTATAAACTTTTCAGTGTCCATGCAAACAATGATCTGTTTACAGCTGATGTATTATTAGTTTTGTCTAAATGTAGTTTAGTAACTCAAAAGATAATTATTATACTATTTGTACATTACATGCAAAAATCCTCCGAAATTTGGTTGGATGCCCCAGCCTTATTGTTGGACTTCAAAATTTGAAAGTTCTCATTTCTCATCAGTAATAGAATATTTAGAATTACGTATAAAAATTAAAGGCTGTGATCAACAAACCCTCAAAGCATCTTCTCTCTCTGAAGAAAGCCTTTCATTATCTGACCTCAATGATGACATTTCTTGCTAAGAAGAGAAATTAAAAACAAACAACCCAAAGAACACATTAATTTGAATGTCTTTAAATATCGTGTACATGTACCTGTCTTACGCATACTACTGTATCCTTTCAAAAATGATGAGAAAAACAATAACACTAGCCTGTTCACAGACCCTCTATTTTCTCTTTTGAGATCTTGAGCCCGCATAGGAAAATAAAAACAGTGGGGGATGTATTCACTGCAATCTTGCACTCGCTATGGACACTCAATTTGCTCTAGGCTGTTGATTTGCCCAAAAAGACTACAATTACATGCAACAATAATTAATTAAACACCTACTATACACTTTAGCTGCATATTGTCATTCTACCTTGTACTTAAATGAGAAGCAAATTACATAGAAAAAGATATGAGGTGGAAGAAAAAATTAATGTGCTCATTTGTACAGAGCTTGCTTTTCTTTTTTTGTTTGTTTTTTTTGCATGCAACAACTGCCATTGGCTATATCACACTTCATTTTGCCTGAAACTGTACCATAACTCTCCCAACACAGAGCATTTAAGACATCATTCAGTAACAAGGAAATTCTAGCCCTAATCAAACAATATGGTCACCATGATGTCACCTTAAAACATTTTACCTTTAGTTTTGCCATTTGATCCACCGCTAGGTCAAAAATGTTTTTCACTACAACAGCACTATCATCAACTTTGGACAATTTCAGTGATCCCAGTTGAAACTAAAAATTGAACATGTAGAATGAAAATTAATATTTCATATTTTTATTATAAAACCTTCCAAAAATGTGAATTAAATATAAAACAAATTTTGTGGCCACTGATTAATTCTGCGGAAGTCTCTGAAGTCAAACATTACACCCAACTTATAAAAACGGGCAAAATCCCTCATGCATGAAAGCACAAGTATTAAGGTTGGAATTCTGAACAATGGTCTAGATGAGATTTACAATGTTCATAGTGACCTGAGTTCTAAAAAAAGAAAAAAAACACAGTACATGTAGCAACAAAAGGCTATATACAAGTATATTAAGAGTATTTTTTTACAAGGTTTGCTTCTTTTAGATCAAATAATTGCCTATTTATGAGTTTAATTCTAAAAATACATGTGTCTTAAAAGGAAATTTTCCTTCCAAAAAGTTCTCTTGGTATTCTTTACCTTAATGCCATCTCCAATATGCTTCTTCCAAGAAAACTGTTGAGGTAAACAGGACTACCTGTCAATAAGTGTTAACCCTTTAAGTCCAAAGAATGATCAACATCAATTTTCTCCTGATATATCAAGAAATAATCAAGCGAATATATAGGTTAGGAGAATTAATAAAATGATCAGCTGAGTGAAAATGCTAAAAACAAATTCTCTCCACTGGTTCTTCAAGGAAATGTATGGAGATCAGTAGGAAGAATCACATGGTGCTAAGGAATTAGGGTCACCAATAACCTTAGTATAAGCACAAAATGAGAATACTGTTTTACATTCCATTATCTCCCAACCTGTAAATGATTTCCACGAATCTTAGTTTGATAAACAAAATTATCTTGTCCTGTTGACTGTCCTGTTAAAGCTCTTCTTGTCTGGGCAGCAAATTCAGCTATACTCATGTCTGCAGTCTGAGCCATTGATTCTACAGTTCCTGCATCAACTTTAAGTAGAGTTGTACATATGTAGATAATTATCAAATACATTTAAGTTAAGAAGGAGATCAAAGGTGGCCTATGAACAATATACATGTTGTATTTAATTGACAAATGGTAATATAAATATGTAGAGACACCCAAGACCCTGGTAATGTCTCTAAGGAACATCCAAAAACAAGACTTTGAGAGACACATCACAAACACATACACAACCTTGAGATTGGATCAAAATTTTCCGACACTCCCTACTAAGAGAGCAAGGCCCTACCAGCTGAGCTATTATTAAAACAATACATGTGTACAACTGGGAGCTGGTCATGTTATTGTAGCTGGTTCAATAAAACTGTGAAAGGATGGAGATGAAATGATGGCCATATGTGTGAAAATTGTACATTAAAGACAACAGAATGAACGATTAAATGTGAAGAGGATCATTGCATTCATAGATGCAGCTTTTGCAGATAATGATAATGACGACAAATAATGTCATAATAATGCCATGACAATGATAATGATAATGATACAGAACAAGGTTTCAACCTTGAATGTTTGCTTGGTGAGACTGGCAGGTTATATTGCAAGCCTACTTGCTCTTGCAACCAATGCAATTTAGTCTACCCCCCGGGCGGGGGGGACTTCCGTATGAAAGGGGCGGAGATGCTCGTTGTCTCTTTAGGGTTGCACGTGAAGAAATATATAAAAAATTATATACTTTCAATTCGTTTTATTTACTCGATTCATGCAATTTAAGTTTACAACTGTCTCTTTTAGGGTAAAAAAAAAGAGGTTGGGCCACGCTCGGACTGACGTTTAGGGTTTTCATTCAAATTTCCGAAGAGCATCCCCGCCCATTTCATATGGAGTCCCCTCGGGAGTACATTAATTGTAGTACAAGGCAAACGTTATTTTCAGTGAACTCAAGCAGCTGCTAACCCAAGAGAATGCTGCTGACATCGCTGACATTATTGCTCATGAATTTCTACAAGGCACTGTATATGTAATAACCTTACCTGTTTCGCGCCAGACTTGTCCACCGTTGCAGACTGTCAGATCGAACCCATTGTTGCACCCGTCAAATAAATTCGTGAGAAGATAATAATTTTGATCTCCAGCTTCTATTCTTGTAAAGGCCTGATGCATTGTAAGGTTGTTTAGAGATTTATAGAATCGAATGAATGGAACCGAATGGATGCTTCACTTGTGACGAGTAAAAGTGACAGGCGACCACAATTTCATTAGAACCTGGGCTCTAGTATTTTCCGACAACCGGTCACAAAAAAGGGTCAAGTATGTCTTTTTTTATCTATTTATTTTTTCTAAAGTTACAGAAACATTCTACAACTTATTCTTATAAAAAGAAAACAAGAAAAAGCAGATGTCTGAAAAAGGAAAAAGCGGTGACAAGGCTCACTAGCATTTATTTCCCGCACCTTTCACGCCAACTGACGTCTGTCACGCAATTTTTGCTTATCGCTCATGAATATCTAAACAGTTTTAGACGACTCAGCCATTTATTTGACTTCGTCGCCAAAGTATCAACCTTCTGCTAACGAAGCTTACACATCTATTGATTCCAAAACGGTGTGAACAGATGGCCAATCTCTTTGCCTTCGCTCTTGCCGAAAACAGACTGGTTTATCAGCCGGGTGAAACAATTTCAGGAAGCTTGCTTCTCAACACGGACAAAGAGCTAAATTTGAGAAGTATTCGGGTTGAACTACAAGGAACAGGACACGTACGCATTCGTTCCGGTAAAGTCACCTACGAGAGGAGAGAGCCGTATCTGGGTTTTCAGATAGTCGTACTTGGAAGAGGTGAGAGTTTAACACGTAAACTTTTGTTTCTGACAGTGCGATTCTTTCGAAGGGAATGTTCAGAAAGGAAAATAATTTGGCACAGAGGAGAACTCGCCTTGTGTCCAACTCGTCTATTAAATAAGCGTGGTTTCAAATCACATGATAGAAAACTTATTAGCATACACAAGCTTTCGATCCATCACGGAATCTTTTTCAAGTATAGGGTATTCTATCCTGGGATTTGAAACCTCGTTTACTTTAAATATAATGATCATCCAAGTGGTTCGTTCTTCGCAACAGTGTAAGAAAACCTCGACCATATCCTTTTCGACTCAAACTTCAAAAACGTCATTTCATTATTTTAAAGACCTCCATAATTCGAGCAGCAATAAGTATGTAAAGCACTTTCCCAAGATTCTTTTCACACAAGAAAACGCCAGAAAATATTGCGATAACAACAACCTTGCTATTTAATTATAACACTTTTGCATTAAAATTCATATTTATATAGGTCGAATGTCATTCCCTAAATCCAATCGCATAAAACTTTCTTTCCATATAAAGTTGCATCGGCTTACAAATCGTGACCCAATTCCTCTATCTATTCCTTCGCAATCCAGACCAGAGCATACAAACATTTCCCATATTTCAGGGCACACAAAAAATTAAAATCCTCACTGTCACTTTTGTCACTGTAAAACATACGGTCTCTCCACGGGGTGCTGCACTTCCCGTTTCTGCTCTGTAATTGCCCCCGCAGGGATTTTGCCCAGAAGGCGAAATCCCGAGGAGGCACTCTAGTAGCTCGCTGATAACATCTTCCCCCCCTCCCCCTCCACCTCCTCCTCTAACCTCCCTATAATTTCCCATAAATCTCTCCGTGTCATAAAACATAAGCACACGCGGTACAAGTTGTTTTCCTTGCTCGGTTAATTTTCAGATTTATTTCTGGTCGCCGAAGGCATCATTAAGCCTTATGAAGGAACAAATCTCAGGATTGACAAAGTCTGCCGTCGTCCAATTTGTTAGCGTATTTCGTCTCATTTTGGCTCAGCGGGTGAAACACTGATCCCGGGCTTGAGACCGAAGGGCATCACATTATGAGCTTTGATGTCAGGGGCACCCAACGGCAATTTTCGGGAAAATATCTGTTCGGAAGGCGATTTGAGATCTAGAATTTTCGGAACATTTGTTGTAAAATTTCTTGCTTGCCTGCCTCTCTTACGATTTTCGAACATATACAGAATGGTATAATTAGCCATTTTCAACGTATTTTGACCCTAAAAAAGGCCACCTAGAATTTTCGGGAGCCTTTTCCTGGCTGAAATTTTCGAGAAGGTAAGTTTTTATTCCTATAATTTTCGGATAACTAGACTTTCAGCTAGGAAATCCGAACAGATGAAAAGTTTTTAGGGGATAAAAACATGCCTATATCTACCGTTTGAATACTAAAATACGTTCAACAATGCTATGTTAAGTGGTTTTGAACTATATCCTCGTTGGGTGCCCCTGTGATGTGAGCGGTGACGAGTCTCTGGCCTCAAAAGGTAGTTTTTAGGAGTCAAATCTATTTGGCGAGAGCAAAATTGATGCTGATTTCTGACCAGATCGGAGACTTTTGTGTCCCTTTCAAAACGGCTTGTCTACATCCGCGGGGATCTTGAATATATCGACTGTGTAAGCAAAGTTTACATGTGATGATTTATGAAGAGAAAGCGAGAGTAATTTGATGATATTTCGCTCGTATTAAGTATGGAAATTGTGCCTGGTTAGCCGGCTAATATTCATCCTTTTCAGGTCCTCAGAGCGGTAACGATGTAAGACTTTTACCCGGCAATTACGCTTTTCCATTCCAATTTCCCCTGCCTCCACACAGTTTGCCAACATCGTTTGAGGGTCCGTACGGTAGCGTCAGATACTGGCTTCAGGCAGTAGTGGATCGACCCTGGAGAACAAATCTCCAGATTACCAGCCCACTGTGTATTGTGGAGCGTGTGCAGATTAGAGACCCTGCGTTAATGGTAAGTCTAAGAAATCACAATTTTGAAAAGTGTGATAAGCTGCTTAAATTTGTGACCGTCATTTCGGAATTTTATATCCCGAATAGAGTAACGCGAACCTAAACATAATCACACAAAACTTGATTGGATCAAATGAACAAACACTGAAAACTAATAAAAAATACAACAACGAAAGAAGACAAGGAATTTAGAGGTGTAGGATTCTGGGGAGACTGCTTGATGTTACGTTACAATGAGGGATTGGGTCGGTCGAGACGAGAAAAGACGTGTTTAATTGGTTAATTAAATTCCCTTGACAGCTTGGTTTTCCCCAGACAGAAAAAGAGAGTTAGCAGTCTCTTTTCTTCTAGGCCTTACACCCTCGTTTATCGCGCCTGGCCGCTCGCGTGCTTCGGTTTTTCGTGTGCAGTAACTTTGCAAAGAAAAAAATGACCTGTTCGCAGTCTAGATTGTGGGTGAAGGGACAAAAACAGGCACAAATTGGGCTTTTCCGAACATCACTATGAATGCTCTACAATGGTGGATCTGGGAAAGAGTCCGGTGATTTCGTGGGCCACCCCCACCCCCATCCTACGTTCCAAATGCATCTGTATACCAAAAGGATTTTTAGGGATGTATTATGTGCTTTAGAGCAGGGCACCAAGTGCTGTCTCAGCAATATTTACTGAGCCATCTGTTGTTCGATCTTATCCTCATGACAGTAGATACCTTCTTAAGGTGCTATGATCATAATAAGTAATGCGAAAGAGTAGATCGCGGTATATCGTGGATGCTAGCCTCCCACGTAGACGCCCGACGTTCTTATGGGGTCGTCACGCGTTCCTGCCCCACAAACGTTTGTTGGGGAGAATTACGTGACGAGACAAAAGAGCCTCTGCATGTGAGGCTACCTGGGTGCTAGGGTGAGGAGCGTGGACGAATTTTTTCATCCAAATTATTTCGAGAACGGACATTAATAGTCTGGAGCCAGGACAATGGCGGGAGAGTGATTATTGGATAAACTGTGAATCGATTTTTTGTCTCATGGCGTATCAATGTAAAAGAGAGCCGGGTCTTATGTACTCATTAAGAAACCTAACTGGTGACTGATGTTTCATCTATTTTTCGTTCCAGGAACCATGTGTGAAAAATGACGACCGAATGCTTGGCTGGGTTTGCTGTCCCTCTGGCCAGCTGTATGCAACAGCTCGTATTGACCGTAGTGCTTATTGTCCGGGCCAAGAGGTCAGGATAACTGGTCATGTCAGTAACCAAAGCGGCAAACAAGTTATTGGTACTGAAGTGCAGCTTATACAAAAAGCTTTGTATAAGGCGCCTCACGGTAAGTGCGTAAGGGAGGAAATGAGGAAGCAATAGTCAGAAAAAGACATTGTCGGATTATACAATGTTTATTTTATGTATATTCTGGCATTCTGATCTCGATGGATAGAGCCAGGGGCGCTGATCTCTATTGCGTAGCAAAGCAAAATCTCTCATTACAATATTAATTTGATGCCATTAGTAACAAGTTGTTGTAGCTTCCGATAACCGCCACTCACGATGGCGTTTAAACTTGATGATGGAGATGATATTTCAAAACTGCGGGTTCTTTAAACCACCCGATTTGAAAGGGTCCTGCACAAACAGAGTTGGATTTAGGGGAGGGGCCCCCACGTTACTTTTAGGCCAAACTGAAACCCGCACGTCCTAAAATATTAATAGTGAGCTTAAGCAAAGACGTTTTTGAGCGACTCACGTCAACTGGAAGTAGTTTTTTTTCATTTTGGACGGTGGTTTTGCCCAAATTTTTGGGCAAATCGTCTTAGAAATGCAAGTTTGGGAGCGTCAAGGGGCTTTAAAATGAAAAAGACCTCACCTCCGGTTGACCTGCGTCACTCAAAAACGCCTTTGCTTATTTCAGAAGGCGCTTAGATTAGATTAGAATAATTAAAGTTTTTAACTAGCAAATGACATTTACCACATTAATATTGTTAGTATTTTATGTCAATTTCCAATTTTTTTGTTTATTTGTTTTTTTTTATTTCTTTTATTTACCTACTATTTCTTTCTTTATTTATTTATTATAATTTTATCAATGTATTTATTCATTAGTTTTTTTTTGTCATACAGTGATGGGCCTCCCCCTGTGTAGGACCTAAAATTTTGGGCGATCCCGCGCCTATTTGAAAGATTGTTTTTGATTAGCTGGGAAAACAATAGGGATTGTCACATAACAATGCCCCTATCTCTGAAATCAGTGGAAGGTATTAAAGGGGACCAGTGAAATAAGAGGTTTAGAAGGGTGCAGGTCTACTGAAAATTTTATTTAGATGTAGATGTAGATGAGCCATCCTCGGAGACCCAGGGGCAGTCAGTCGGGTCGAGGATGTGGATGAGCAGGCCCCCAATCAGCCACTTATATTTGAAGATCTGAATCTGCCACTCTGCCACTCAGGCCAAAATCTTGTGTGAGCTGCATGTAAGCTCTATATCGACTAACGGCATTAACTTTGTTTGTTTTAGATACCACACGCACAGTTACAGAGAAGATTTACGTTTTAACAAACGAACAGGGATTTGCCCCCGGGGAGGACGGCGATGTTCACTTTGATGCTTTTTCCGTTCCTTCCGTTCAGCCAACAACGGAAGGGTTCGGCTGCATTGACATATCTTACAGAATAAGGGTAAGTGAAACCACAGCAATTACATAAAAGAAACATTCAGCTGACTCTTTCATAAGCTTTAGGAAGACTGAGCACTAGCTTAGTTTTGCTCAGAATTCTGGTATCGCTTAGGCTACAACAACAAGCAATGACTGGTTAATGGTTGGTTTTGGGTACCCTGGAATTATGGGGTTATTTTCTGAATAACATGTAGTGTCCTCTGAAATGAACCTGCAGTGAAGAGTTTGTAAAACTTTACCGATTGGTTGCCTATGTTATGGGAACTAAAATTTGGAAAAAATATTGGTGAGTTTCTATACTCCTTTAGGAGCAGCAGCTACTTGTATATACACAATAATTCCTTAAAACAACAATATGATTATATTTGATTTTTTTTTCTGCATGCACTGAGATTAGTCTATATTTAAAAGACAAGAATGTTAAAAGACAAGAAAGGGAAGCGCCCGTCCGCCATCTTGAATAAGTTTCTAATATTGCGCGGAGTGGAATGGAACTGATAGTGTGACCTCAGTGATTCGAAAAGTTCCGTTTTCGTTTGTCCAGACGCACACGCAAAAACATCGTTTTCAAACAGTTCCACTCTGGAGAGCGTTTTCGAAAAGTTCCGTTTTCATTGATCATTTTCGTCGGATACGTGCGGACGGAAGCCGTATCCGTAAAGAGAAAGTAGCGTTTTCAAATGAAAACGGATACATGTGGACGGGGCCTTAGTTATTGCTTTAATTAAAGGATAATCACAAGCCCAGAAACATTTCAAAGGAAAAAGGAAAGAGCTATTACTGTGAAATAAGCGTTATTTAAACATCAAAGTGTTAGTGCGGAGTTTTTAATTCATATTTATTTTCAACTCTCTTTTCAGTTTAAAGTGCGTGTAGCCAGAGCTTTCAACACAGAAATAGAATTCCCAGTAATAATAACCACAGTGCCTCCTAGTGCCCAACCCTCCATCGAACAAGTTCTTAGTCATCAGATCTACAGCGCTCTCGCTAATTACCTGGCGTCACGTGTATCCGCCGAGTTGGCCCGTGATGAAGCTGCAGACGAGGAGACCGAGACAGGAATGGGCCGAGTTGCACTGGATGGATCAGCAGCGTCAGATTTTCCTGGTAGGTTTGCATCCAAAAAAGAAACAACACTTTCATTCATAATTTATCGATGGCAATTTCCTATATTGACAAATCACTTTATCACTTGTTTACCCCTTGAGAAATCACGTGACATTGCCTCTATCCCATCAGTCATTAAGCGCGTGCAAAGACGGCAGTTATCGTGAATGAGGTCTATTATAAGGCTTCAAAGTTAAGCGTGACTGTAGTTTTCACTGAACAGGAACTGTTCACAGATTATATTGAACATTGGTTATATTTTTTTCGTTTTTACACAGGTTCTCGACAAGCTCCTGCCGTTCCCTTACACAGCAGCACTAGGAATGCTCCAGCGAACGGCAAGCCTTACCAATATTCAAAGATAGAAGTGTGACATATCTATCTTCGTCAGATCTCACTTTGCCTCCCATGAGAATGGAGACAGTAGACACTTCCATGCAAAGGGGAAGGGAGAACATATGGAAATGTACATTGTAAAATACAATAACACAGGGGTACCCAACGACGGTTTCCTCCTAAATACATTGAAAACACTTTCTAGGCTATCTAGAGTACTTTCGGATCTCTAGAAATGAATTCTAAGTTGCGCTAAAAAGTTTTTATCTGTTCGGTCATCCTCGGACATTTTGAGTCTTTGAAATTACAAGGACTTCAGTATTATTTTCCCGAAAATTTTAGCTGCTATTTAAAGTTTTACGAAACAGAGAATACTTCTGATTCTTCTCTACATCGCATTTTCGGTTCCGAAAATTCCAGGTTTCCTTTCTCTACGGAAAATAGCTTTACCTGGGGAGTGAAATGGGAAATATTAAGCTTCAGAAAATCGTATAGGGAATTTGTTAGATATAAGCTTCGAATATTGTACATGAAGGGAACATTCATCTGGAAATTTTTAGTCTTCTTAAAGCTACAGAAAATTCTAGGCAATTTTTGCTCCTACGAACAGATATATTTTACAGAAAACAGTTGTCGGGTGCCCCTGTTATCAGACCACCAAGAACAGGATCCTCAGTCCCACTAAATTTAAAATTGCTGCAGAACTAAAAAGAATTAAGGAAATAAGCTCCATGCCGAAGTTATATTTTCAAATGTGTAGAGCGAACTGTAGTGTGTCGAGTTAAATACTTTCAAGGGTGTTCATCCCTCACCACGTTTAAGAAGTAAGCAGGGGTACAACAAAACTTTCGAAGCAGCCAATTCATATTGAAGGCCTAGTCCATACTGAGATTAGTGTGGTTCTGGATCGGGCCACGGTAAAACCACGGAAGTGGACGTTTTTGAAAATAAATATCATATTGACATTATGTAAAATATCGTTGGCTTTGTGTATTTATTTGTTTGAGGTATGTCAGGAATTTGTTTCCTCCATACTTTTTAGTGTCTAGAAAAAAGAAAAAAAAATGGGTTTATTAATTTAACTGGCGACCTCGAAAAACTTGGGTCTTCCTCACCGGAAATGAATGAAGTCTGGTTTTCATCAACCTTGTTCCCAGGGTCGGTGAGGGTGTCTCTTCCACGGGAGAGGATGGTAAAAGAGCAGCGGCAGTTCCCTGGCCTAACAAAACCGAAACTTTACCCAAGGACCACAACCAAAGTATCTATTATAGCCCCCGTTAAAGGTTTGTGTTGCGAACCGATATATCGGGGAAATATAATTCACCATTTCAAATTTGTATTCTTTCTTTATTTTTCCTATCACTCTTCCCGTGACCGTAAGGATCAGTTTACTGCTCTAATCTTAAAATTTGGTATAATCCGACAAAAAAAGTCCAACACTGGACTCCGCGTGGACTAATCGTCCTCTATTCTTCGTTTTCTTTAAAAGACTCCTTACAGTGAAGTGAGAATTGAACACGCCTGATCCCAGAGGAACAGACTGGCTAGCCTAACAAAAACAGTCGTCTGCTCTTTCGTTGTTCAAGAGTTGGATAGCGCTATCTATGCCAGATAAATGACAATCCAGCTAATAAATATTAGGGAAACCCACTGCGTTTATACTGATCCACTGCATATAGATTTATCCAGTGGATAGCGTTATCCAAGTTTTGTTTGTTTGTTTGTTTGTTTGTTAATTTTTTACCTCAGTAACCCGGGCCAGAAGAAACTGAAGAACTCAAGCAAATTGAACCCTATTTTAATACTGACTTCTTGTTAGGATTCTGTCTGTTATGTTTGTATTTCTCAATTAAGCGTTGAAAAACACCCTCCCCCAAGCCAAGAAACGAATGATAAAAAAAGGATTCTTGATGTAATATATCAAACATGAGATGCAGTGTTTCATCACGAGATGAAACACCGAGAAGAGAGTTGAAAATACGACGCGCAGCGGAGTATTTTTGACGAACTTCGAGGTGTTTCATCTGGTGATGAAACACTGTGTCGAATGTTTGATATTTCTTCTCAAACAAAATCATTTTTGAAGGAGAAATTAAGGATGCAAATACTAAGCAGTGTTTCATCCGATTTCCAAACACTCATTAAACATTAATTTCCTTTGTATTTTCTTAATGAATTATTAATGAGTTTGAGAACATCTATTCATTTATCTGAGGGTGCCAATGGGGTTAGCAGTTAACTGATATTTGGCAAAAAGAACAGTAGTTAACTCAGTGATAACTGGCCAAAAAATTAGTAGTTAAGTGAGAAATGAAAAGTTAACAGTTAAGTGACATTCTATTAATTATACTGAATACAGTGGAACCTCGATATAACGAACCTGTATATAACGACGTACTAGGTAAAACGAACGATTTTCTTTACCCCAGTAATAGTAAAATATATGGAAAAATACTTCGATATAACGAAACCTCGTTATAGCGAACGATTTTTGCCAGTCCCTTGGTTTTGTTATTCAACAAGACTATATTTTGGCAATGATATTGTTTCCCGTCGTCTGTTGCAATGGATTGCAAGGATTGAAAATGGATTGAAATTTAGGCCATGCAACAACAAGATACAGGACATACAGCAACCAGATAAGTACGAAGCTGATTCAGATAATGAAAGTACCGAAGAAGGTAACTTTGAAGTAGTTTATGGCAGGACAGGCCGGGAAGATCGAGATCATGACTGGTGCGTCTATATCCCGAGGCTGGTGTCATATTGATGGTTATATTACTTAGGCCTGTTTCAAACGTTGTGCTACTGCCGTGCTAAGCTGGCTCGACTGTAGTTCGACTGCAGCAAGTCATTAGCACGACTTGGTTTCAGATCGCCCCATGTAAGGTAATCCGGAATCCGGAATCCAGGTAATTTTGGTCTGTGGAATCCGGAATCCACGGCTTTGGAATCCGGAATCCAGCTAATGGAATCCGGAATCCAAGCATTGTAATCCAGAATCCAGGTTGCTGGAATCCACTCTGTTGTGATGGTTCCAGGGCCTCTTCTTTTCCTTTAGCGACTGTTGCGTGAAAATCTCATGTCGCAAGGACGCGCAACAGGTATGTTCACGCGTGTTTCACTCGCAGGAACATCCCTTGTCATTGTGACATATCGGGTATCAATTTGAAACAATGGTCACATTATAATGACGTGACAGAATCCCAGGGAGTGATTCATATTACTGTATATTATCGCTCTTTATAAGACGCCCTTTCGACCTTTTTCCCCGTTGCGCTTTTGGAGTCGGAGGTTTAGATTCTTTTCCTGTTTGGGCGCAATTGGAACTAATTTTTGGATTTCAGGTAACGTCAAAAGAATAATAATATAAAGTATCCTTATTCTTGGCCGTAGTATCAGTAGTCGCGGTGGTTGCAGTTACTGGCTTCTTTCAGGCACATGTCATCAGTGTCACTCAAAGAATGACATGCTGCACGTGGTGTCGACGTGGTGTCTTTCATTCAGTCCAGATTCAATCAGTCGAAATCAGACATCTCGAGAGATCACTTTGAATTTTTGTCTCAATCGATCGTTATCAATCTTTGTCAGCATGGGGAAGCACAAGAAAAAGCATGAGTCGGAAAGGTACGTACGTCTATAAATTCGGTGTTAGTGACTTTGTGATGGAAATGTTTTGGTGGCGTGGTTTTGAATAGATCAGAATGTGTGAAACAGTAATCTAAAACTTCGAGCAGCTATATCTGTCTGTTTCTATCATGTTCAGAATTATGAGCTAACTATCTTGCAAATTTATGTACAGGAGTCCAAGAAAGAAAGAGAGAAAAGCGGAGAAAGAAAAGAAAAGTTCAAGGTCTGTGGAGTTGTCGTTGTTTGTTCTATTCGTGTTTTCTGCTCAAAAAGCGGTGGTTGTGCGAACACTTACTGAAGCGTTTCTGTGATCAAAATTATATTCGAAGGTGACAGCGTTTCCATACCATTTACAGACATGCTAATTAAATAGAGCATTTGATCAATGAAACGAACATACCAAAGTGAATCCAAAGTAAATTATCGAATTTACTTCACCGTAGAGCTCCGGAAATTGCTTGAAAAGGTCCTCTTCGCCATTGTAGTTTGTGCATGAGAGAAGATAAAGTATGCACAAGACTGTTCCTATTGGTTTGGGCCACTGACTGCGATCCCAAGCAAAAGAGCTTTATGAATTCCATGCTAGCAGACAGGGCGAAGTACCCCTACCAAGTCCCTATTCCTGACTGCCCACACAACATCAAGTCAGTACGTTCTGCAGAGTTTTGGCATTGGATTGACATTGATGGATACCTAGTGAATGTAAGGCTGCTTTTGGTGCTACGTAGAGAATATGAAGACATCAAGAAATCAGTTTCATTGAAAGCAGTTCAAAACAAAGATCGGATGGATGTAGAAACAGCAGTGGAGATTCACCGGAAAGCGATTCAAGATTCCATTCCAGATGAAAGAGTGAGCACAACATTAGTTCCAGAACTGGAATTCAAGCACTGGAAAAAGAACGGGGCCTCTCTTTTAAGCTACCCGGTAGGATTGGCATTCTCCCTAAAGCATAGCAGGCTGTTTATTACCGATAGACGTCTCCATGCAGTCTTCATGGTTGACATGCACTGTCCAGCAAATGTCACATTAATCGCTGGTGGTGGTGAGCCCGGGCACACTAATGGATATGGCAACAAGGCCAGATTTAGAAACCCAGCTGGTATTGCGGTGAAAGAGAGCGGGAAGCTGTACGTTTGTGACTAAGGAAACGGAAGAGTTAGAGTAGTCAATTTGCGAACGCTTTTCTGTCACGCTTCCCAGATTGTACAAGGGAGCGTCGAAGAAAGCCAAAGTGAGGAAGAAGATTGCGCCGGTAGACGTATCCGTAAAGTCCATGTACACGATCTTTCCCTTATTTTTGAAGGTAATGTACCGGATCTGGTGTCACCATTTGCCATATGTGCGTCTGCAAAGGGTAGCGTTGAACTGTTTGTGTCAGACGTTGGTCTTGGCAAGATTTTTTTCAATTTCTGGTGTTGTAGACGATGAGGAAACTAACTGCGTCGGCCAGTTAAATGAATTGTTTTGTTTTGATCGATCTAGTTTATTAACTTCATTAGCCTTAACACGTGACGAGCAATATTTGTTAGTTGGAGACGGGAATGGTTCATGTATTCATCTTTGTCAAGTGAGAGGACGATTAAAACTGAGAACAATTTCGAATATTCCAGGCCTCATGGGTATTGAGTGACAGATGGTGGAACCGTGTTCTTGTCCTCCAGCAAAGAACACGCACTGTTCAGTTTGAAGGAAGAAGAGATGCTTGGGGGTAAAGAAACCCTAACAAAAGTGTGTGGAGAAACTGCAGGCCATCGTGATGGTGTCCAAAGTCGATGGAACAAGCCTACTGCTTTATGCGTATATCGAAACACTGTTTTCGTATGCGATACCGGTAACGTAGCAATAAGAATGTTGACGTCAGCAAAGGGACTGATCCCCCTGCAAAGTAAGATGGCCCAATATGCAAACGTGTTCCGACTCGACAAGAAAGCCAAAGAAGAAGACCTACCACGTACATTTGAAGATCATGTGAAATCTGTCGAGGAGTTGGTTGCATTTCTCTCTAACCACGAACAGGAAGCCCTGGAGAGGACGGGCAAGCGAAATATCAACGGTCCCGACATGACCATACCTCGATGCACCCGACAGTCCTTCCTCATAGTGCTAGGATCGCTGACCAGCCTTACCAACACGCTAACGGAGATTGGGCATAGTCACCTTCTGGACAGGATCTGTTTCGAAAGTATGACAACTTTGGGCGTGGAATGCTGTTTCAAAGGAATGCGAGCAGACCACGACATGCCTACAGTGGCTAACTACGCTTACAGAAGAGCGCGCTGCGTGGAAGACGATATACTGCGCATTTACCAGAAGGATTTCTCATATTTCACTGGGCCCAATTCATATTATCCGGAGAAAATTATCAAAGGTGAACCCCCAAACATCAAGACGCGACCAAACAAGCTGTCAGCAATCACTGAAGGAACAGGTAGCAAAGAAGACACAAGGCGAGAAACTGTGATGCGAGAATTTGCTAAGGAGTATGGAAGAGGCGTAAGACAGGAAAATGTCCGCTCAAAAACGAAAGAGCTAACTGGCACCCTTCCTTATGCCCTTAGTATGTCCCACTACCATCACAGCCTCATTAGAGGAAAGCGAAGACGTAACAACAGCCTGCCGGGTTGTGGATGCTAATGTGGCATTGCGGAGTACGGCTGTACGGGTGCAAACCATTTACCAGAAAGACGACGTATTGGCAGTAAGACACAACCGTAGAAGAGAGATCTCACCCTTCTGGTTAGCAGTTCTTCTGGAGGATGCACAAATAGAAGTGAATGGTGGAAATTTTGTGCAGCAAAGAGTATCCCTAAAGTGGCTAAACCAAACAAGTGACTCACTAACATACACCTCCGGTGATGTCTGTAATGGGAATTCCCTCACGTGCATTCTAACCCGAGTACTCGACTTTTCTTCCGATGGATCAGACATCATTTTAACAACAGAGGAGGATAACAGGCTCTGTCGAATTGCTAATGGGGACTACGGTGACGATGATGACAATGAGAATGAAACTGCACCACCAACTGCAGAGGATGAGGGAGAAGTATCCCTCCCAATAAGACTGCCGGGAGTTAGTTTATCAGGACGGAGAACGACACAGTTTATTCTGAGATAAACGTTTCCGTTGCCTGCGTAGCTTGTAGTATAGTAATTGGACTATCTTCACGCTATTTGTTGGTAAGCTGTAACTGAAGTTTTACATTTCTGTGTGGCAATTAAACAATTCGGAGACGAATTATGTTTGAACCTGAAAAGCACTGATTTTGGCAATGTGTACCTCTTTTGTTATTGTTGACGCCGTTGTTATTATTAAAATAAGAATAGCCCTTCCTCGTTAGTATTTCTTCAACGATGTGGACTCAGTGGACTTCAGAAACCGCTCCTATATTCATAATCCTCTCGGGTAAGGCCAAGAATTATATTTCATACTTATATTTTATATAAGACAATGTACGCTTCGGGTAAAAAAAAAAACAAGCTTTTTTGGTGAAAACAAAGTACAAAGGAAACGTTGAAAACCAGAAAATAGAATTTTGAAATCTGGAATCCAGCCACTTATGGAATCCGGAATCCACGGATGTGGAATCCGGAATCCACAGGCATGGAATCCGGAATCCACAGCGTGGAATCCGGAATCCAAGACTCTCTTGGATTACCTTACATGGGGCGATTCAGACGTCGAATTTAATTCGCACAATGACAGTCGAATGGAACGGCTGTTACCAAAAACAAAACACAAAAATAAAGAAACGGTTTAGCAAACTTTTAAATGTATTCTAATGAATTTATAATTCATGAATTGAGTTCGGCACGGCGGTAGCACGACGTTTGCAACCAAGTCGAGCTACGGCCGTGTAGCACGGCAAGCCTTGCCGTGCTACACGACTTGGTTTCAAACGTCGTGCTACTGCCGTGCTTAAGTCGAATTTAATTCGATCAATTGAGTTCGGCACGGCAGTAGCACGACGTTTGAAACGCGCCTTAATCTAATTTGCACTTATACAGCAAAAATCGGTTAATAGGGGCCTTAGCTGTCGTTTACCATTTTTACTACTTTGGTGAGATAATTATGTTCTTTTCTTTTTTTCTGTTACGTATAAATTGTACTAATAGCGGAGTTTATGTTAATTCATGTAAATTTATGTGGGGCCTACCCCAGAAGTGATTGACGTGCTGAAAAAGAAAATTTGGGTTATGACGGAATAATAGTCGCTTTTGAAAGGTGAAAGTTAATAGTTTACCAAGTTTAGTAATTAACTGATATTTGGCCGAAAAATTTGTAGTTAACTGAGAATTGGGTACCGCCATTAGCACCCTCTTATCTCGATCCCCGATCCCCGATCCCGAAACTTCATCTTGATTTTCCAAGACCCACCCTACTGTGGCGGATTCCAAGAATAAGTCGATTATTCACGGAAGCTGGAAGGACTTCCGCTTACTATCTCTTTTGTTACACCCCTCCCCCCCCGCCCCCGAGACGCAGTGGAAAAATTAGAAGAGCCCGGGGGAACGTTTTAAGATCACTTCTACGCATGTCTTTTGTTGTTGGTCTAAAGAACAGTCTGGACTCGCCTATACGCTGAGACGAATTTCCTTTCTCCCGTTTATTCTCAAAAAATGACTTGTATTATGCTTCATAGTTCATTCTAATGGGCAAAGTGGACTACTTCCATGTTGTCTTTCAAGATGGTAAGACAACTTTTTTCCCCGGCGAAGTCCTTAACGGAACGGTGAACTTAAAAGTGAACAGTGAGTTAAAACTGCGAGGGATTCGAATCGAGTTCAATGGAGTCGCCAACGTCTTCCTTTCCGCAGGCGATCAACGAAGGAAGAAACCGGCGAACAGTGAAGTGTATATTGACCTTGTAGCAACGTTATATGGAAAAGGTAAGTACAAGATGTTTTCTAAATATTTTTTTATTATTATTCTTGAATCTTCTAGGCAACTTGCTGACTTCAAAATCAGTCAACCTTTGTCACCTTACTGTATTTAAAAATAAACATTCAATGTTTATTATACTTCATTAGCTTTCATTTATTTTTGGCAAAAAAATCTCAGTCTGTACTTAGGTTTTTGAACAGTACATGTAATTCAACAAGCTAATATACAATGCCAATACCTACATGTAATTATTTAATTTCGTTGTGTCAGGCCGCCTCTTCACATGAGCCCGGTTGGCCGGGCTGGCATACCTGCCAACTCTCACGCCTTAGGCGTGAGTCTCACGCCTGCGGGTTGAAAACTTCGATCTCACACCGGCTCACGCTTGCGGGCCAATTTCTCACGCCTGATTGAAAAATGTGAGTTGTTGCCCATGTAAGACCCATGTAAGGAACGAAAACCATGTGTAAAATGAATAAATGACAATACCTTCCTGGCGATCTCTGATTTTTGAAGTGAAAGGCACTGGGAGCGAGCTCGCGTTTATACGCGTCCTAAGACTGGGACTCGATAACTTCGCCTTTGGCAGACTTCGGACGTCTTCGGAAGACTTCGGACTTCTTTGGAAGACCTCGGACTTCTTCGGAAATCTTTGGAAATGATCGTGTCGTCTTCCAAAATCCCAGCACTCCCAGGATAAAAATCTCATGCTTATATCTCAGAAAAAGTTGGCAGGCGTACTGGCCCAGTGTCCGAGATCTCGTCTTACCTTTAAATCGTTAATCCTTTGTAAATCAGGGGCACCCAACGAGAATATAGTTCAAAACCACTTAAACACAGCATTGTTAAACGTATTTTAGTATTTAAACGGTAGATATAGGCATATTTTTATCCCCTAAAATTTTTTATCCGTTCGGATTTCCTAGCTGAAAGTCTAGAGACCCGAAAATTATAGGGATCAAAACTTACCTTTTTAAAAATTTCAGCCAGAGAAAAGGCTCCCGAAAATTCTAGGTGAGCTTTTTAGGGTAAAAATCCATTAAAAATGGGCAATTATACCGGCCAATTTTTAGATGTTTGAAAATCCTAGGAGAGATAGGCAAGCAAGGAATTTTACAAGAAATGTTCCGAAAGTTGTAGATCTCAAATCGTCTTCCGAACAGATATTTTCCGAAAATTGACGTTGGGTGCCCCTGGTAAATTTTCGTTGTGTTCACATGAGAGGGCGGGCTGGCTCAGGTCTGGTTCAGACGCCGTACTTTTCATGTGTCGAACCTCACTGAATAAATTCCACTTTGGAGCGACACTGGCGCGACATCTGATTCAGACGGCGTACCGTGTGTCGAGCCTGAGTTAAGTTCGACAAAAGTTCGACAGACTCTGTCGAACTTAACGCTTTTGCTGCACCAAACTAAACCTGCCATACCAAATTAATTCAGATGCCACCCTTTTGCCGTACTTAATTCATCAGTTAGGTTCCGCACATGATTGGAGTAGCATCTGAACCGGGCCTCAGTTGCCAAGATAGTCGTTTTTCCAAACCAATATCACTGTAAGCCCGGTGACCAGGATGAAAGTGGGATAAATTCTGATGGTCCGGATGGTATCGTCTTGCATTGGCTGCCGTATTTTCCACATTATGAGCATCCCATTTCACTGCAGTGATACAGCTTCAAGAGTTGCCAAAGCTATGATAGGCACGAAAGTTAAATGTTTGTGTTTTTCCATGTTTGCCTTGTTTTTCGAATTTGGCGCCAGAACTCTTCCCCACAATCTTTGGCCTTTTCTCATCTCAGAAACCGGGCTGAAATTTTTCATATGAACCCAAGGCGAAATTCAGCCCGGTCAATCGGGCTGATGTAAACAGGCCCTTAGTCTGCAGTGAGTGTACATGTATGTATTGTTGGCCATGTAGCAACCACCCAGAACTTTTCATTTCAATGCAAAATGTAATTAATGGTTTTGTTGTTGTACAGCTGTACAAGCAGATCTAAAATTTTGGAAATATTTTCGCCTTGATGTTCATGATTTTATTCTGCAGTACCTGATCAAGCGGGTGAAAACCCAGTCCTAGCTCCCGGAGAGTACAGTTTTCCCTTCCAGTTTCACACACCAGGTCAAAACTTACCAACATCCGTTGAGGGGAAATATGGTCATGTACGCTACTGGCTTAAAGCATCTATTGACCGTCCGTGGAGGTTTGACATAACAAGCAAGTCTGTTTTTACCATTATTGAATATGTGGACATAAATAGAGACCCAGAACTTTTGGTGAGAATTTATATTGACTAAAAGTTATAAAGTTATAACCACTACACTTACTTATAGGTTAATAGGTTAAAACTTGAAAGTTAATGTTGTGCTCAGAGGGAGGCTTAATTGATAATCCATGACTTACCCTCAAATGCTGGGAACATTTCCATTTTCCTGAAGCATCCCAGATTTGTTTGATGGTCAGCAATCATTTCAGATGTTTGAAGTCTCAAATTTGTAGTAGGGTGATCAGTTTTGCTTGGGCCCAATCCTCTAACTGATATTATTAGCACTAGTCTTTCCCGTCATAAATCAAAATGGTGCCTCAGGCAGACAAGGAATTCTTCCTGACATATCTGGAAATTCTAGGTGGAAAAGGGTGAAATGTCTGATAGTCCAAGATTTTCCTGACAAATAAGAATCTGACCTAATTTTGCTTTTATGGACTGGAATCTGGTTAAAATTTGCCAACTTAAAGTGAAAAAATAAAATTCATTTTAGCAGCCGGGGTAAACATCATGATATCAGGACCCTGTTCCATACATTGTGCTATTTAATAACTTGGGTTGAGAGTGTTAGTCTTTATACTTGGCATTTTATGAAACTAAAAAGAATTTTTTACTTAGAATTTACTGTAATTTCAACCACTGAGATCAGTTTTTGTCATTCAGCGGCCATGCCAAGTTGAGAAAGAAGAACAGTATGGATTTGCTTGCTTTTCTGGCCCGCTTAGTGTCACCGTCCAGACAGACAGAAAAGGCTTCTGCCCTGGGGAATCAATTGCTGTGTCTGCATTTATCAATAACCAGTCAAGTTGCAAGGTTAATGGTGTTGAGATCGCACTTGTTCAGATCTCTGTCTACACAATCAAAGCTGGTATGGTATTTGTTTATTTCTTAGATCTTCAAATGTAATATTAATTTATTATGCCTTGAATAATAGCTCCCTTTAGAAATCTGTGCATTGAGAAAATGTGAAAGGAGCCCAGCGCTCCAAACCTGTGCAATCCAGGATGCCCAAAATGTGAATTCTATGAAAAACTGATAGTCACGCGGGAGCAAAAGAGTTAGTTAGGTGCCAGGAGCCACCGGGTGCTGCAAGACTACGAGTTTGGTCAATTTACAAGCCACACATGAGCCCAAGTCGACCACGAACCACAAACCAAGCATGAGCCAACCTCAAGTCAAGCCCAACTATAATTGTTACAGTGTAGTGATTGCTTCTCACTATTTATTGGTTAGCTAATGTACACATTTTATCAGACCATGTTCACTTTGTACATGGATGTAGCCCTTGACAAAATAAATCAACTGTCCATGATCGTTTCACTTAATTTCACCCATGTAAGTAAATTTTAAACTCTCATTACACGTGTATTATCATAGCACTAAGGGAGACTCAACATCTGTAAGATTTCTGGTTCAACATAATTCCTTGGTGTTTCATGCACTTGAGACAACATAGCAGAATCTTTTAAGTAAAACTATTCTTGACCTTTGACCTTGATGTTTTAATTTGTAGGCAAGCATAATAAGCGCTTCTCGGAAGATGTAGCCACAGTAAAAAGAGATGAAATAAGAGGCAGTGGGGATCATCACATGGAGATGGTGCCATTTCCAATCCCCTCCCTACCCCCCACAATGATAAGTTGTAGCTGTATAAAGATAACGTATGAACTGAAGGTGACTGATACATCTTAATTGTTTTGTCCGACTTAATAATAGTGGTATGCTTTATCAGCACCTGGTCTCCCCTTACAACTTACCCATCCCTCTGGGTGACAAGGAAAATATACCCCTAAGCAAGGAAAAATGTGTTGGTCCCATTTGTAATTCAAAAGGTGGATAACAGTATCCAGTGGATAAATCTCTATTCAGCAAATAGTGCAATTGGTTTCGCTGATGCTTATCTGTTGGATAGTGATTTATCCAATGAATAGCTCTATCCAATGTTTGAACAACCCAGGGCTGATCCTTAGACAAATACTCTCAACCAATACTTTGTGGGAATGTATGAAGATCAGTCTTACTGTGGAGAATTTGCTTTGTGGGTGGATATTGCCCAAGGGTTTAAAGTGTAAATTGTTGGAGCACCCTATTTTTCACCAACAGACTTTTGCAGGTGACCAGTGGAGCCCGCAGGCCTGACCTCAAGGTCTGGGGTGGTCGTTTTTTACCTGTGAGGGGGGACCAGCCAGTTTGGGAAAGCTCAGAAGATTTTCAAATCAACCCCCTCTGCATCCTTGCATTTTAGAAATAACCCACCATAAGTTATACATATTCCGAAGGTGACCCCCTACCTTATTGCTGTGGAAACTATGAATATTGCCAGTAGCTACAAATTGTGCTGAAGTTCACCACATACATGCACTTTATCCACAGTCGTGTTTATAAGATTGGTGTTAACAAATGGATGGTAGACTTTAGGGGCGCCCAAAGATGGTTTCCTCCCAAATGCATTGAAAACACTTTTTAGGCTATCCAGAGTATTTTTTGAACTCTAGAAATGCTTTCTAAGTGGCACTTTAAAATTTGTATCTGTTCAGTCATCCTTGGAAACTTGAGTCTTTTTGAAATTACAAGGGCTTCAGTATTATTTTGTCAAAAATTTTTGATGCATTTTAGCGCATTACGAGAGTGAAAATTTTTTTGATTCCTCTCTTCGTCACTTTTTTGAATTCGAAAGTTTTAAGTTTCCTTTTCCTATGTAAAATAGCCTCACCTGGAGTGTGAAAAGTGAAATATTAAACTTCAGAAAATCGTAGGGAATTAATTAGCGTAGCTTTGAGAATTGTACAGGAATGGAACGGTCATCTAGAGAACCTTTTAGTCGTCTTAAAGTGATAGAAAATTCTAGGCAATATTTGCTTCTCTGAACAAATATTTTACAGAAAACAGTCATAGGGTGCCCTTAAGACTTGCTACAAGTAGACTGTGAGAGCACCGAAATTAAGGCACTCCCCCCGGGAGCACAAGTGAGTGATGAAGTGGCACGAGAGATGAGCGGCTCAAATAGGCTTTGAGAAAGTATTGCTAGCTGTTACATTCAATTTTCATTCACACTCATTATTGCTTTGTACTACTTTCATGAAATTTAGTAAAGTGACCCCCAAGGTAATACACTCTTACCTGAAAATGACCCCCTTAAATACCAATCCAAATTTTGAAAATGAACCCCCAGCAAAATAGTGCCCCCCCCCCCCCTCAGGTAGTAATTGACCAGCCCCTTACTATCTCAGGCATGCAGGTTTGTAGCTAGAATTCGTTTCCAAGGACTCTGGCACCTCACATCTGTTTGAGAGAACATCCAGGTTGATAGCCTTGATGTAGGCAAGAGCTATCTCCACTTGTTAACTATATATGTATATGAAACAAAAGTTAAATAAGTGATGTCCGAATGCAGGCTATCTGGCTGCTTACTTTCTTGATTCTCTTGACCATCTCTGGCCGAGCCAATCTTACCATGTACAGTAGTCCAATGATAACACGTTTAAATTGTCTTTTGAAACAGTTCACTGTGCACATGAGTGGATTCTCAGCAAAGGACCTGATCCTTACAGTCCCAATAACAATTGGCTCTGTACCATATCAACCTCCACACCAACCATCAGCAGTTCAGCCGTCAGCTCCTCCACTAACCCTACCCCCTGGATATAGTGAAGACTTTCAGCCATACCCTGGAGCAGGTAATTGGTACAAAGTATTGTCTGCGTGACTAGTTAGTTAAACGTTTTGTTCAACTACAATTGGGGGGGGGACTCCCCATATGAAAGGGTGCTCGTCGTCTCGCTTAGGGGTATAAATTGTGGTTTTTGGTCTCACTTAGAGTGTTCTGGGCAAAACGCCATCATATTTAGCCTTGAAGGTCTTGTTTAGGGTTGCACGCGAAAAAATATAAAAACATATATTGTCTGTGTTTTAACATGGTGTCTTTTAGGGGTCAAAAAAAGCTTGGGCCCCGCCAAGATTGGTCTCCTTTAGGGGTTTAATTCAAAATTTCCAACAGGCATCCCCACCCCTTTTATATGCGGAGTCCCTCCCCCCCCCTGGAGTTGACCTTCATATGAAAATTCGTAAAAGTAACCACACACTCATGATTGAAACTGGAAGATATAATCAAACTTCCCGCAACGATAGATTCTGTCCTATTTGTAACTCTGGTATAATTGAAGACGAATTTCATTTTCTTGCCATTGTCCAAAATACTCTATCCCAAGGGAGAAATTCTACAATCAAATCCAACAAAATTTTGTCGACTTTAATCAGCTATATTACACAGAATTAATAATTAAATTGATGAATTCACAGAATTTTTCCGTAAATTCACATTGGTTGAAATTTGTCTCATTATGTAATGATTTACGCACTAATTTGTTATCAAATCATGCTGATGACATTTGATTGACTGTAGTAATCATTGCATTGCATTATCATTGTTATAAATTGTAACTTCATGTTTAAGCTTTTGCAATTGTAACTAAATAATTAAAATGGTCACGCAAATAAAACTTATGTTGTTGTTGTTGTTGTTGATATGTGTGACCATCTCTCGTATGCAGCGACCACCTCCCAAACGCTAAAATTTTCCCGGTCAAGGCTTTATAGTTGGAAACCCTCATAAGTGACAACAACTACTTTTAGGGATGATGGTTTTAGAATTTTTTTTGTGCTTTTTAATCTCTTATAAGTGACCACCTGATATAATGGTCTGATCTTTTATGTTTGCTGTATTGACTACACTACTCAGGAGTATGAGAAGAATAATATGTATTTACCTATATTGCAATCTAAAAATTGCATGCAATACATTCTCTTAAAAAAATTAGATGTGTATGGACTTCTACTCGTAAAAGTCATCCTGCAGTTTTACTCTCGTAAGCAAACACCTCCCGTAAGCGATCACAAACTCTTTGCATTTTGAGTGGTCGCTTACAGGAGTTTCCAGTGTATAAGCTATTGTTTTTATTTCAGTAGTTGAAGAGCTGCTACAGCAAACCGATTTTTCAGATACTTAGCTTATTAATCTTTGGCACAATAGTGCGTTCTGTCTCTTTTAACTGGCATTGAAACAAAGTCGTTTTACAGAAGAACCTTTTCATGGTCTCCTTGTAAGTGCTTTTCAACTTGCTCCTTGCACTAGCTTCAGAATGTCTGATGTGTTCATAGTCATTATATCTGAAGTGTCTGTCAGTTTTTGGGTCAGCTAATCAGTCCAGGTTTTATGTGTTTCATTAAGCTACAATTAGTAAAGTTGTTCACCGTACTAACACCCATCCACTAAGTAGCTTTTACACTCTCCTCTACGCAAAAAAAAAATTGAAATCATGTATTATTTCTGCCTTTCAGTTCTCCCATCATACGCTGAATGTGTGTATGGTGGGGCGGCCATTGGTGATGAGAATGACGCAGGTGAAATGTCAAGTGGCTCCACCTTTACTCCAATGTATCCATTTGTTAGTCACTACCAGTTCCCTTCATCTGCAAGTCAAGACACTGCAGCTGCTCTGGAACCCCAACCTTCAAACTCAAGTAAACCGCCTCTGCCTTCATAGGCCATTTCCCAGTTGCCTGGAGCCTCTGTTTCAAAGCGAGGCAAAGTGCAAAACCATTGATATGAAAATGAATTTTATTCTTAAGCAAAAAAAACTCATTTTCACGAGAAGGTAATGCACTTAGCCTCCTTTTGAAAGGGAGACTTTTTGGAATTCGGAGATGGCCTGTTGCACTGAAATTGTTACCTATACTTGTGTCACCTAACATTTTTCGGGTTAAGCTGATCTGCTATTCAGCTGTTTGTTCCCTGGGTGTCGTTTAAATTCTTCAACAAGTGCCTCCTCAGAAGGGGAGTTCCTGTCCTTCACAGTTGATATATTAATTGTAGTGAATTATTCATCAAATTTATTGCGCAGGAATATTTATTTTTGAATTTTTGAAAAACTCAGCTTAAATGTATGACTAATTATAAGGATCAGAATGACGATGTTTCATGGCCTTAGCAAACATTAGTGAATTAATTTATGGTAGCCTATTTATCATTAGATTCAGATTCAAATTCAGATATAGATGAAGAGCAATTTTATCACATTGGCGTGGCAAAGTGAACATAACAAAGCTATGATAGACGAAATTTTATTGTGGTGTATAATGATTTGCTTAATGTCAGTTTTGCGAACATTGACATTAACCTTTGCTGTACATAAGCTTTTTTAGTGACGGGCATGTAGGATGAAAGGCAACTGATTATTCGACTGACCATGGCGTGTGCACTGCTATTCTTTTGGAGTGATGATGATCTTAAAAACTTTATTTCAACTTTTCCATTAGTGAAGCAAGTTCTTTAGTAAAACAGACAACACATGCTTTACCTAAACTACGCAAAGCGGGTTGAATTTAGAGAAAACGTAAGGGCTCTCTTTCCCCAGGGACAAAGCAAACTGTCCATAATAATGAGGTGTTCTTTAAGGATCACCGAGCTCGTGAAAGTCACCCGTTGTATCTCAAAGCCCTATTAGACTCTTACAATGACGTGTTTGTTTTCCTTTGCTTTCTCTGAATCAAAATTAAACAGCGGAGATCATCCACTCCCACGCACAGCGGTCACTGTTGCTGAATTATTAGAATATATATAAAAAACATTTTAAAGGCTGAAGGAGAATGGTTTGGTGGGACGAAATTTCTAAAGCCAATTGATATATAAGGATCATAGTAGAATTTATTTAATTTTTGGAACATGTTTCAGATGTTGCCTGAGGAAACAGCCGACATTTGGCGACGTCGTCATTTGGCGGGGAAACCAGTGGTAGCGTCGCCAAATGTCGGGAGTTTTCTCAGGCTATTGCTGACATTAAAAAGACAGTATTGCCAAAGTACGTTACATCTCAGTAATCCCAAGAACACAGATAAGCGTGCGTGACATCCCTCCTTAGAAGAGTCCGGTGTTCTTTTTTTGGATCCGATGGATTCCGGTCGTCGCTTCTCTTAACCCAAAAAGTAACTTTCAGGTGTAGAGAAGCGACGACCGGGAGTACGTCTGTGTTCGCAGGCTGAGAGACAGGATATTTTCGAATTCAATCAAGTATTTGGTTCGGTTCAGCCTGCCCTTATTCGTGAGGGTGGAGTCTGCAGAGTCATTCTGTTCATGGAATGAAGCGTTGTACAGGTAGCTACAT
This sequence comes from Porites rus, assembly GCA_964035705.1. Lineage (NCBI taxonomy): Eukaryota > Metazoa > Cnidaria > Anthozoa > Scleractinia > Poritidae > Porites > Porites rus. The sequence continues at coordinate 4,925,484 of OZ037993.1, forward strand.
GTAATTAATTTGAAGAAATGAAATCGGGGGAGCAAACTAACTGTTTCCCGAGGGACCAGTGTTTTTGTGTTTTTTGTTATATAGCTGGAAATTCGTTAAACCTCGCTGTAACGGCGGTCGCTGGTAACAGTGCACTGTTACCCTCTGACGTCATAGATTTTGCAATGTTGCCCGTTAAGAGGTTTTGGCGGGAAACAGTTTCATTGTTAGATGTCATGTGACCTCGAAGCAACCAATGCGAGCGAGCGCCGTTAGGAAAAAATTTTCAATCGCAGTTAAATAATAGATATGAAACCTTTACTTCCATAAAAAGAGGTGTCAAAATTAGAAAGTAAAACAGTTTCAAAATTTGGTTTTGAACGCTACCGTATTATTAGATGACAACATTGGTGAATAGAGAACGACTCGAGATACCTCAAGTTGTCGTGCGAGCAGCGGCTACTTTTTGGCACAGATACTGGCATGCTAATAGGAAAGGCTACTTAACAGTACGTATCTTGAAAACAAAGCCTCTGCTACATGGAGATACCTAAGCTTGTGGTTGTTTGTACATGCACAGACTTCCTCTTGATCAGTGGTGTTATGAAACATGGTCTTTTGTTACGTTACTGAAATGTAAAAAAAAATGTAATAATACGAATACAGAAATATAAAGTATGTTGATAAATGAATAGAGATTGCCTTATTAAAATGAAGAATACGAAAGTGTGGTTGCTTTGTTGTTGTTGTAATGTTTATCTTAGACTTTCTAAAAGTCCTTTATTTTTTTGGTTGGTTATGCCATTTTAAAGGAATTTTCGTACCTGTTTGGCGCGAATTCACCGGTCGAAAATTCTACCGATAAAGTCATGACAATTGACCAATAGGACAGTGAGTGATATTTCACATCGCTCCCGACACATCATATGTCAATCATTTTTTTTCCCGCGTAAATTTATAGTGTGATTCAATTCCATTCAGGTGAAAGAATCGACCTCGAGACCTCGTCAATGTCACGTGGTTTCTCAGGGGGCAAACAAATGATAAAAGCTGCTAATGCAAGAAATCGTGCTCAAGTTTGTTTACTCTAAACAAAAGAAAACACAGAATTTTTTATAATAAAGACGATAATGACAAATTATAGGTAGAAGTAATCATTGTTACTTCTTTGGATGCTGTAGTGACCATGGATAGAAGTCCTCCGCATTACAAGCCTAATTAGGTGTTTTTTGAATCGAAATGAATTGTAACTAATAATTTAACGGGAGAGTTTTTTTAAGCGAAATTATTATTCATTCAAAATATTTCCCCGATTCTGATTGGCTAAAAGCACATGCATAATTCACCATAACCAGCTACTGATGATCAAATTTGGAAGAATTTTGCGATTAATGAACCAATGACGTTAAAAGTGCAGCTTCCTTGCAGGTTAATGCACCGATAACCGAGAAGACCTGGGGACGAGGTTGAGTTGTTTTGGTTGTGAAAACAAAAATGGCGGACATTTCTTACTATAGTAAGAACTATGCGAAATAATAGCTAAAAACATGGCAAGAACAGCAAGAAGACAACTCGAAGGGCAACATCTGATATTTGGAGAATGTATTTATTTCGAGCTTGGGCTACCTGTGAATTAACAGGTCAAGCACAACAGTTAATATCAATTCATACAGAAATTAATATTTGCTTTAACGTTTGGACTAAATTTCCACTTAATAATCGTCAATCGTCAAAAGCTCTAAATTTAGCGGCCAACCGTCAAAGCTACCACCTCATCGAGACCCTCCGCTCATGATTCTGGTACAAATCAGAGACAGCTACTGTAAGAGCAGTAAGGAGCACAAAAAGAACACCAGCAAAGACGGTGACAGAAGAGACAATAATGAAAATAAAAAAATATAAAAAATAATAATAATGATAAGTACCGAGGAAATTAGGGACTCGAAGTGTCGTAGGAATGGCTTAAGAGAGGGAGGCTAAAAATGGAAAGTGAAGGATTTCTCATGGCTGCACAAGACTAGGTTTTGTGAACAAACAGTGTAAAGAAGTTTATTGACAATCAAAATGTTTCCCCGGCGTGCAGAATATGTGGAGAAAGAGTAGAGACAGTGAGCCGTCTAGTAGCAGAATGCACTGCACTTGCACAGAAACAGTACAAGTCATCAGGGGCACTCAGCGTCAATTTTCGGAAAATATCTGATCGGAAGACCATTTTTTTGGCTTGATCGTTCATGTTCAAGCGCCTGCTTTGGATATTGCCCCTCTTTGAGCTTCAGATAGTGACCGAGCCCAATTGTTGCTGTTTTGAATGCTGTTTCTACATCAATCAGGCCTTTTCTCGTGATGTACAGCCTTTCCACATCTGCTTTAGGATGTAACGTCTTGTGCATGTTCAATAGTTTGCGTGTTTCTGAGTCAATCTACCTCAGTTCAGAAATTTTCCAGTCAATGATACAAAAACTATATTGCACAACTGGGATATTATTATTATTATAACAATTTTGATTTTTTTTTAATAATTCCATCTCCAGCAGCCAATTGTAAATTGCCTATACATAGCGAGATTTACAATTGTGCATTCAAAAACACAAATAAAGTTCTCATTATTATTCCATTCCTCGTGGAGTAATTACAGGGCTAAGTTAAGGGTTTGACTGGGTCCGATGCCTTCCAAAGATTTATCACTGACCGATATAGGTCATATCCAAAAACACCAAGAACCAAAGGGCCACGAAGGACAAAAATTTTGCGCCGACCATTCATAAAAGGTTGACCTCAAGAAAGCATGAACTATAATCATCCAATACAAGAAAGCAACCTAAACACTGATTTCTGGCTTTTTGGACTTAAAGCTTTGCCCACAAGCCACGAATAATCAGGTACCAGAAGACATTATTAATTTCATACACTTTTTGTTTAGTTGGCTTGAGCACAGACAGCCTTAACGTCGTTTGAGTCAGGAGAAGTTCAATCTCTCTTGTTTAATTTGCGCATTACAGGAAAGTGTATCGGAATACAGAAAACGTCCTAAGTTCTGCCTTTTAAAAAGATTTGAAATAGAATTGACTTACATAGTGTTTGTGCTGTGTTTTTTACTGTCAGTTTACTTCTAGAGCCACTCCGAAGCCGTTCCGACGAATTTTAGATTTTGATTGTAATTACAACAAAAATCGAAACTACATGACCTATCCAAATTAAGTATATCTTGGAACGTGAAGTAAAGGTATTCGAGGTATTTTTCTGAGATGTACGCGAATGAACTAATTGATTAAAGTCAGACTCTGTGAGATTTTTCAGCCTTTACAGGGAACATCGAGCAAGAAGCCTGGCTTGCGCATCTCCATCCTGATCTTCAATTTTTGAGTTGAAAAGTACAGAAAGTCATGGATATTCCTGGTAAAAAAAACAAATCAAACCCAAGAGAATTGAGCTACTCTCTTGTCCTCCATAACCCTTATGCCCTCTTAGATCACGGTTTGGTTGGTTGGTCAAAGCTGTGACTTGGTTCGGCCTGGGATTTTTATGAAAACGGTAGTTTCGGACGAATAAGGAAAAATTCGTCATGCAAAGTATTAAAACAGTCATTTCTCGCCCTCTGCACATATTGCGAGCCTACCTTCCGAAACCCTCCCCTCCCCATTTTGACTGGTGATCAGTTATCCAAAAATGCACACTCATTATGCATGTAATTACGGTTAACATTCTTTGAATGTCAGTTGTTAAACCATGGGCAAACATGATTACTTCGTCGTTGAATTTGACCGAGGGAAAAGGACGTTTTACCCAGGGGAGGCAGTTAATGGAACCCTTCGTCTCAAAGTGAATAAGGAGTTAAAACTGCGAGGCCTACGGATTGAATTTCATGGTAAAGCTCACGTACACTGGAGTGAAGACCACGGATCTGGAGAGCACAGGACAACAAGACACTATAATAACAGCCAAACTTACATCGATACCTTAGCAACATTGTTCGGTAAAGGTCAGTTTGGGTTTTTTTCATTTTGTCCGACGTGCAGAATGCCAGAAAAGCAATGATAATATCAGGATAAGTGTTGCTTGTCGAGTAAGTTTATATTCACACGAATGATCAAGGTGTCTGAGCCTTGTTTTTGTAGGGCAGTAGAAAAAAGAGGAACATTTCACACGCCTCACGAAAAAGAAATAGTCGAAATACTGTCTCAAAATAAAACAAGAACAGGAAGAATAGACAATTCGACGGATGACATGTGTTATTTGAAGAATAATTATCTGCTAGAATTAACATCCCTTTATATCCTGAACTTGCCGATAAACAGGAAAATGAAGACGAGAACTTAATATCGATCGAGGTGAATGAGTAACGAAGCAATTATTGGATTCGGCTTTGGTATGATACGAAGAATTTTGCAAATAGCACCCACCTCGATCTCCATAAATCTTAACATCATACTCAACGTTATCAAATAATTGCTAATTATAAACACTCGAAACTCATACAATTTTTCTTTTTTATCTCGTCATTTTTTGCAACGAGACAATTTTGAATATTCAATGAAACCTTTTTCATTCCGCATTCGTCATGTCATCTGTTAGCAGCATGTTATTCAGGTGGGAGGTTTGTTGGTGCTCTGTTTTCTTGACTTTCTTTGTTCAATTTCTTCAAGAAATTCTTGCGTCAGTTTCATTTCCTATCTAAGCAAATTATTTTGTTCGATTTATCTTCGATTTATGCCTCTGATAGTCTGCTACACAGCCGTTTTTAGTGTCGTCACGCAACGCTCCTCCCCAGTATGCCTCTGATTACTTGTTATCTTTGTGTGTATATCTATGGAACAAACTTCTAAATGCATTAAGGATGGAAACCAGCATGTGTCCTTTCGAAGCTAAACTAAAGAGTTAACCTTTTAAACTACCTTATTATTTATAGATTTACGATTATTATTATGACTTATCAATTAACGTTTTAAGATCATTTGAATGACTAAGTTACAATACATTTATTAATCGAATCTTATAATTGCCTTTTTAATTGTAGATATAGAGAGATTTATACCAAATTTTTAGTTTTTCTGAGGAAATTTTACGTATAATTTTATATATATTTTTGTCAGTGCACATTAGATCATATTCAAATGCTATTTTGTCCCTTATAATGATAAATTATTATTATTATTATGATTATGATTATTATTATTATTATGGTAGGGAAAGTGCCTCAAATTCAATACCAAGTGTCCCAATATCCATCAACTGAGGGGTACATTGATGACACCTTCTTGTCTGAGCGCAGCTACAGTGCTGAGTAATTTTTCAGTTACAGATAAAGTAAGGTGTGTATTTTGGTGCAATTCTCCTTGGTCTTTACTTTTAATTAGAATTAACTGATACATGTATCAGTTAATTCATGTATCAGCTGATTCCAAGAAAAATAAAAAAAACAAATCAAAATATTATCAGTTTCGATAATATTTTATTCTAAACCACTTTTGACATATAAAGTTCATTTGATAAGCGGAAAAGTAAGCCTTAGAAAATAAAACATTTGATCAATTCACGCTCGCGAGTTCTACTCATTTTTTTGTTAACTATTGCGACGATACTTCAACAAAAAAGACTTTATAAGAAGGACATCTGTGAGCAGGGAATACGTTAGCACCCCAGAATTTAATTGTCGGTGAATTTCTGTAATCGATCATCTTTCTGCTAGTGATAGGCTAGCCGTTGATTCTGTCGTTTGCAGAGGGAAACTTGCTTGTTTGTTGACTGAGTCTAATTCTCCCAAAGAGATTGGTGCCTGACAAATCGTTTCCAATCAAAGATTTGTTTATGATAAACTCGTGTCTGGAAAACTCTCCAAGTGACACAGTTATACGCCCCTTATAACTTCATCCGGGCTTAACGAGTGTCTTTTGGTCCATAACTTTCAAAACAGCTGGAACTCACTTAAAGAAAAAGAGTATCGAAGTATGACTGTACAATAAGTGTCACAAAATCAACCTAAGCGGTCCTTTATTTCGGTCCTTTATTTCGGTCATTTTCTGGTTTACGACATCCTAACCATTTCATTCTTGCAGGCGTGAACAATAGAAACGTCATCATTACTGTAAAGGGCAGGACATAAGAACAATTGCGTTCTTTAATTTTGTTATGTTTCGTGTTTCGATCCTAGTTACTGGCGTAGTTACCATGTTGACCTTATTTTCTATTGGTTTTTGTAAAGAGGTATTTTGGCGTCCCCACGCGGATATCAAAGCGCGCGTCAGCGTCTTTTTGCGTTAGCGTCTTTTGTGAGTCAAGTAGGATTTGCGTGGTTACATCGTTTTTCGTTTGCTCTTAACCTTTGGCACAAGCGGGACCGATACCATGTGGTACGAAATTTTTGCGGGTTCTAATTTTTGCGATTTTTCCAGCGATCCGCAAAAAAAAACAATAACCGCAAACATTTTTCAGCAAAGATTTACTCTGTTATTTAAAGCCCCCGAAATGATCCCGACCCCGAATTGATCCTCAACCCTGAATTATTTCGGGGTCGGTGTCATTTCGGGGTCCAATTGGGGATCATTTCCGGGTCGGAGTCATTTCGGGGGCTGTACAGTTCATTTACAACTTGTCTCTTTCGTTCAGAAACAAAACCCACGCCGTATCGTAGTGTTGTTTGAAAATATATATTTCTATTGCACGTACTCAATGAAAACGAAAATATTATCAATGCTGGAAAGTGGGTACTTTTTGAAAATCGCAAAAAATTAATTCCCAGCAAGAAAAACCGCTCTGTCCTAATCGCACAACGTTGTTCCCGCAAAACACAAGAAGTCACCAATCAGCAAAAATAAACTCCCGCAAAAATTTCGCACCACACGGTCTGTAAGTGAAATCTTTTGCTATATCATGTAGTTTCGTTCTTTAGTAGTGGACAGAAGCAGACGAATGTTAGTGTACAATTTAGATTTAAGTTTAATTGATTTATCATTGCATCGTTGTTATTTCGCCCCTTCAAAGTATCATTGGAGATATAGCAGTGGAGACCGGTGGAGGCCATTTTCTTGGGAATGACAGTGTGCGGATCTGACTGAAAAATTAGACTGTTTGTCGGAATTACATCCGAGTACGGCGCCGGTACTCGACAGCTAGATAAAGCTGTCATGGACAAGCGATTTGTTGACTCTTTAAAATTAAAAGATTCTTTATTTATTGCAAATTTTACAGTATGTATTGTTGAGGATCTTAAGGTTCTTTCAGGGACAAGGCTCGGCCAAGACGTATTTCCAGGTCTACGGAGCAAATGATACGAAAATAGCTTTGAGTTTCCAACATCTTCCACTTCAACCGCTCTACAAACCTCATTGTTGGACTGAATTGTTTCGGACAAGTAATTTTTTTCGACGTTTCAGGGGCATCCAAGGACAGTTATAAATGCATTGAAAACTTTTGAAGAGTACCGTATTTATTCGAATAAGCGCCCAATCTCTAATTAGCGCCCACCTCGAATAAGCGCCAATCCTAAAGGCAGAAAAAGTTAATAAGCGCCCAGCCTCGAGTAAGAGCCTACCCCACCCCACCTCCCTCCCGATCCCACTCATACTCAATAAAGCGCCCACCCCCCACCCCACCCACTTTCCCTCTCCCACCCCCCAAAATTGAATAAGTTCTAATAAGAGACTTCCCCGAAGACGGAGTTTTCTTCAGAGTATTTTACAGAAACCTTGCTTTGTTACATCTTCGCGTTTTTTTATTACTAAATAAACGTACTACACTTGCTGAGAATGTTGAAAATTTATATTAAGCGCCCAGCCTCGAATAAGCGCGCCAGGGCCGTTAATCGAATAAATACAGTACTTTCAGATCTCTAGAAATCATATTCTAAGTGGCGCTAAAAAAATTTTATCTTTTCGGTCATCCTTGGGCAACTTGAGTCGTTTCGAAATTACAAAGGCTTCAGTATTATTTTCCCGAAAATTTTAGCTGCAATTTAAAGTTTTACGAAAGTGAGAATTTTTCTGATCCCTCTCTGCATCGCATTTTCGATTCCGAAACTTTTAGGTTTCCTTTCTCTAGGAAAAATATAGCTAAACCAGGGGAGTGAAATGAGAAAATTAAACTTCAGAAAATCGTATTAGATAAGCTTCGAAAACTGTACATGAATGGAGCGGTCCTCTAGAAATTTTTATCCTTCCTCAAGCTATAGAAACTTCTAGGCAATTTTTTGTTTCTCCGAACATACATTTTACAAAAAACAGTCGTTGAGTGCCCCCGTTGGCTCTCCCCTATCTTTCCGTTAACGCCATTTTTAAATACCGTGTTTATTCGATTAAACGCCGTCCTCGAATAAACTCCCCCTCGATCAAACGCCGCAGATGGAAGGAAAATTACCAGTGAACTTCGCCCTCGAATAAACGTCGCACCTAATCAGAAGAATGCGGCGTTAACTGGAGGATAATAGAAAAAAACCTCGGTACGACTTCTTGGTAATTTACACCATCCAGAAATTTACGATTCTATCCCAGCAAAATAAGGGAGACATTGAAACCGTTAAATTACATAATATTTACAAACCATCTACAATAACTGTTGTCAGTGATTTTAAAAAAGTTGATTTCGAAATAAACGCCAAAACTTTAATAAACGCCGCGGCGATCAATCGAATAAATACGGTATGCGGATTGTTTAATAGCAAAAATTGTCAATTAGAACGGTTTAATAATCATTTTTGCACCTGACAACACCATTAGCTTAATAGCCAGGGGCATCCAACGAGAGATTCCTCCTAAATGCATAGAGACATTTTTTAGGCTACCCCAAGTAATTTCATACCTCTAGGAGCTATATAGAATTTGCATCTGTTCGGTTATCCCAAAGCAATTTCTCTGCATCACCCTTTTTAATCGGAAATATTTAGGTTCTTTTTTCTACGAAAACTAGCTTAACCTGGAGAGAGACTTGCGAAGAACTAAATTTCAGAAAATCGAAGGGAAATCATTAGATAAGTTTTGAAAGTGAACGTGAAAGGGGCGATCACCTAGAGATTTTTAGCCATCCTCAAGCTATAAAAAAGTCTAGGCAATTATTGCTTCTCCGAACAGATATTCTGCAAAGAAGAGTCGTTGGGTGCCCCTAACGTTTTGACGAGTTTTTCCGGCGAGAGTTTTTTGGCTGAAGTTACGTTTAAAACTTTTCAATTGAATACAAGGAGAAATTCTGCAGCAATTGCTGAGAGTTTCACCCTTCTTGGATCATTAAGCTACGTTATTATATTTTTTCTGCGATCGTTTGGAGCATGTTTCAAAGAAAACAAAAAAGTTAACAAATCTTATTCACGTTACTTACGGCTATGTTGACAAGCTGTCAATTTATAGACGAACGGAACCGTAGAATATCAAAGGGCGTTTTCCAGATGTAAATTTAATAAAACCTTTACAAGTGTAATTTACCAGTGTAGCTATTGGTTTCGGGCCCTAAAACAATGGCTACTCTTGTCAATTACACCTGCAAATGTTTAATTAAATTGACCCCAGAATCGCGGAAGTTTCGGGCAAGTGTTTCTTTCTTCTCCCCTCCGCCACCCGCGATTTTCTCCAAATCGAAGCGGCCTTTTCAAAAAACTGGCCGCCGGTTGCTCGATATTTGTAGACATTCACTCTTGAGTCCCGACTCCCGAATGGGGGATTGAGCATACCTGCGTGTTAAAATCTCCAGTTAGAGCTGTTTTAAAAAACACCGTCTGTTCACCTGAAATGTGTAAACGTCGGCTAGAAATGATGCTCTTCCATGGGCCTCTAGAGTTGTATGAGATACTTAACTGACCTGTACCTGTTCAATTTAAGGCTTCACCAGGATGACCCACCCATTTGTCTACCTGTCTTCCCATCTACTTATAGTACTTTCCTTATGCCTTATACCTCACAAACCTAGCTATTTACTTTCCTAACAATACCTAATTACCTACATACCTACCTTCCTACCTTTCAGTGAGACGTACCTACAGGCTACTTATACCTATATCCTGCCAACCCACCAGCCTGTCTACCTTCCTACCTACCTACTTACCTAACTTCCAAGCAACCTGTGCTCTTCTTCATATCTACCTGAATACTTACCATACCTACCTACCCAACAGTACCAAATGTACCTATCTACCTACTTTGATTGACAGCTCCAGGTCAGCCGGGTGATTACTCCTATCCATTTCAGTTTCTAATCCCAAACACTAATATGCCAACCTCAGTAGAAGGAAGGTATGGCTATGTTCGCTACTGGTTGAAGGGAATTGTTGACCGCCCATGGAGATTTGATATTACTACCATAGCAGCCTTTACTGTATTGGAATATGTGGACATCAACACCCCTCTGCTTCTGGTAATTGTTTAAATTTTCAATAACATAATGATCTTTCCATAGCGAATCAATGTATCGGGTCTGTGCTTACTCTTGCAAAGCTTTTTTCCCATGAGAAAATACAGAGAGAGGAAATCTGAAAATATTACTAAGTTATTGTTATAACCTTTTTCATGAGACCAAGGAAAACTTCAGGAGACAAATTTTGGTAGTCTCAATTTGTGATTCGGAATAAAAAATGGTTTTGACAGGAACAACATTTTCCAAGTATCGTTACGATGGCAGTATGGTTGTACTCAGTATACATGACTGAGGCTATGGTTGTATCCTATTATTTAAAGTGCCATAATGAAGGAGTAATTTTGAAAGAAAACTGGCAGAGTATTTGCATCGTGAGAGTGCAAAAACTGGCAAAGGAAAGTCCATTCTCGTCCCCAGAGCCTCCTGGGGGCCTTAGCACCAGGAACAGGAGGCTCTGGGGAAACAGGATTTAAAGTCCTAGATTTTAGGACTTCAGATCTTTTCTTATTTTCTACAACGTTTCTAATGGCGTTCACTTGCTCTTACCGAAGTATCAATAATAAGACTGTAAATTTAGGTGATTCAAAGCTTTTAAAAGAGAATCCTCCAACTTCCTTTTGAATCGGAAATGACCGGAAGTCCTAAAATCTAGGACTTCAAAATCTTGTGTCCCTAGAGCCCCCTGGTCCTCGTGCTCAGGTTCCCAGGAGGCTCTGGGGACGAGAATGAGGAAAGTCCCTAAGGGCCCCTTTTAATAGCAGTTGGCTAAGCCTATGAAAGGGCTACCCTAAAGTAAATGATAAGAAAAGGACTCTCTCCAAATGCCTAGAAATTAGTGACAGTAAAATCTAATACCACTACATATTTCAACTCTTACTTCATCAGCAACCTTGTCAGGTCCAAGAGGATCGTGATGTGGGATACCTGTGCTGTATATCTGGTCCACTCAGTACTACTGTCTATACTGACAGAGGAGGTTACTGTCCTGGAGAATCTATTGGTGTCTCGGCAGTCTTTAGCAATAATTCAAAAAATGATGTTACTGGGCTGGAGATACAACTTATTCAACTCACTGTCTTCATTGCTTCTGGTGGTAGGTTTTAAAGAACCAGTTTCACACTTAAGAACGAGGAATTATTCAGTAGCTAATTAAGGTTGATTCCGAATTTAAATGCCATCGCTGTTTTGACTGGCAGTGGGAAGCACTCAATCTGCAAATACTTCTAACTGTTACTATATCATTGTTACGGTGTGAAATATATATTGATCAAGCCTCAAAGACTAGGAAAGAGGTTTAATTAATGCTTCACCTCTTGTTGGCGACGAAAAAAAAATCCTAATATAGGCTCCCTACCCACTGTTAATAGTTGACAACTTGCTGCCTTTTGTTGCATGTACCACCATTAGCCATTTGACAATGATACCAAATTTTGGTATACCTTCTGTAGCTTTCTTTTCCTAGAAAAAATTTCCAAAATCTGAAAGAATAAAAACATATAATTTCTGTTACTGATGGTTCCTTTTAGAAGGTGAAGTGCTGCGAGCAGAGGGTTTAGTTATCATATTTCTTAATTCTGGGAGAAAATATTGGGAGATTTTGACCACTAATGTCTAAATTTTATTATAGTACAGAGGAAGGATAATTTCACTACTGTCAATACTCTGAAAAGAATCGCTCGAGCTTTTTTGCAAAGCTTCAGCATAATTTTGCAGATTACGTTTGGAGAGTTCGCCTTGTTTTTGACTCAATTGGGTCGCTTGGCTCATTGCCCACAAAGCATATTCCCTCAGTTATTTGTTTCTGTGACCACAAAGGGTCGTTTGGCACATTGGCCACCGAGCAAATCAACCTTATTCCCAGGTTCTCTCTCCTACCCGTCTCGCTCCGCAGGGACGGATAGGGGAGAACCCTGGGAACGACGTTGCCAGCAGATTCGCTCAGTTCAGTTTGTTTGTCATAGATCAGAGAAAATCGGCTCTACTCGTGATTCGGTCTGTAGGTCACTTTCTGCCTCTCCTTTCGCATTAACAACGTTTTGAAATCAATGATACTTAGAAAGAAAAAAACCGTACAACTCCTTAAGTTTCACGGGAGCGCAAAGCAGTACAAATTATACTTCCCAAACACAGAACGTTTCCAACACGAACTGTCAAGTCGCTCTAGTGGGTTGTGAAATGCGCAAAAGGACGCTGGAGAGAAAGCACGTGCTTGAGCCAACGTTATAAAGGTCAGCTGTGTTGCTGATCCACACGAAAGCATCACACTGGCATCTGAGTAAAATAGGTCTGCTGCGAGCGTAGCGAGCAGCAGATATAGAAATTTAGTACTAAACTGAATTAATTTAACAAATTTTACAGTTACTGCTGTGAAACTCAAAAAACTATTAGAAATTGAGTCTCCTTGTACCATTTGGTCTGTTACTGAAAATGACCGAAGAAGGCTAACCTCAGGAATAGGGCCTATGTGGTAGCTTTAGCTCTCTTAGGGACCGGTCATTATTTATCGCCTTAGGGGGAGGGGCAGCGGAGGATTTGGGACTAAACAAGGTGAAATTTAGCCGATCCCCTCTTTCAATGTTACTTTACTGAAGAGATCAGCCCTAATGACTTTTGATGACTTTCGCCATGCCCCTCGCCCCATGTCTTCATTTTCCAAGTACATTTTAGTGGTCCCCCTCTTATGAATCCTTCCAAAGTTTTCAGCGATCCCCACTTTTGGGTTCTCAGTTACGACTGATCCCCTCTTTTGTTCTCCCAAAAATCAAGTGATCCCCCCCCCCCCCCTTAAATCCTTCCCCCGCCCCGCCAGGCGATTAATAATGGCCGGTCCCTTTTCATGTATGATCCCTTCTTGACTCTCATCTTCATTATGATCTTTATTTTCGTCATCATCATCATTATTTTAATTTTATTTCTAGGAAAACAAAAACAACGAGACGACATTGTTACCGAGACCACGTCTCAAGAAGGAGTGAAGCCTGGGGAAGAGACTCGCATAATAGTACCACTTCCAGTCCCCTCCCTACCCCCAACCACGATGGGTTGCAGTTGCATAAAAGTGTCGTATTTTCTAAGGGTAATTTATTCATTTTCTGTCCGGCATTTAGTTAATTTGTTTAAAATGCCTGATGTGTTTTGACGACTGTCATTTGTGACAGTGCCATAATGACAGTACTCTTGAATCTGAGGTGACTGATGAAATTTTTGTAGTACAGTTTAGAACCTCAATTGCCCAAGCTATAATTTTCCTTGCAATCTGAAGCCTGTCATCGCGAAAAAAATGAGAGGAAGGAGGGAGTTCTCTTTCCTTCATTGACTCGTTTTTCTTTTACCCTGAGAGACCTTAGCTAGCAAGGAACAAATGATTTTCACTGCCGAGGTTTGTTTCACTTACCTCTTGAAAACCTTCATTTTTATTGGCAAACGAACCCTGAAAATGCCCAAATAAGATGACTTGGAATGACCAATAAACAATTATTCCTCCCACTGTCTTTCTCACACATCTACTGAGAAGGGTGCTGGGTTAGTATAACTTAGAAACTCGTTTAAATGTGATATAAAATCGAGTTAAACGCCAACAGTTGTAGATCAATTCGGTCCTGTGGCTTATTTAGTTTTCTTGCCATCTTACAATAGCTGAAAGTTAAAGTAGATGCAGCCTTCATCTCAGCATTACACATTAAAAAAATTCCCATCACCATTGGCTCAGTTCCGTATCGGCCTCCTCCTCCAGCCCAGTTCCCGCCTCCAGGTGCTGCTTTGACTTCTAGTGCTCCACCACTGGCAGAATTTGAACAAGTGTCAGCTTATCCACCAGCCTCTACACAGTATGGTGGCCATGCACAGACGTACCCAAATATTGGTTAGGAAAATTCCGTATCTTGTCTACCGTAGAATTCCGAAAGTAATGCCTCCCCGCCCCCCTCCTTGAAACTAACAGCTACCCGAAAGTAACGTTACTTTATTCTTCACCTATTGAGCCAGGAAAGTAACGCCCCCCCCCCCCCCTTGCTCCCCCCGAAAGAAGCGGCCCTCCGAAAATAACCAGTCAACTACAGTAAAACGCAGCATTATATTTGATGCCCCTACCCCCTAACGCAGACTTCTTTCCCGCTGTCGCTGTAGGAACAAGGGACAGCCTGAGTGATTCTGCGTTCACGGGTGAATTTGCTGTTTTGTTAAAAAAATGCCAACACTTAATGATACTAATTTGATCTGGAAAACTGACACGCCTAGCTATTGTGTGGGTAGACAAAGGAGCCTACAATTAAGGAGATAAAAAAATGCACAGCAAGTGGTCAACGATAAGCAGTTTGGGGAAACTAAGTAGAGGGCCCTGGTAGACTGTTTGTGGATTCGTAGTCGATCTCGAATGGTAAAGTTTAATTATATCTTGCATAATGTAGTAAGAAATATAGAAAAGCTGGTTTTTTCAGTATATCGTTTCGAAATAATTTTTTATGGTCGTCAAATCAGCATACCAAATGCAAAGGGGAAAAAAACGGCTCCAGAACTCTGTGACTACGAGTTGACTTGGCTAAATGCAACATTTCTTGTTTTTGATTTCAGCTCCTCCTTCGTACGCAGAGTGTGTTAGCGGTGGAGCGTCTATCGTTGATGAAGGCGATAAAAAGACGCTGGGTGATACCAGCTTTACACCAATGTACCCGTTTGTTAATAACTACCAATTTCCCTCCGCACTGCCTCCTTCATTTCTCTAAGAGGAAAGTACGACCAGCTTCGAGGTAGCAGCCGCAAGCCATGTTATTTATTAATAAGGTCAACAATAGGTTATCGCAGGAGTGGGCACCTTTATAATTAGCATGCAGATTTAATTTGAACATGCACCCACACTGCAAAAAGAACTGTCAGTGTAGAATGATGTACTTGAATGTATAAAACTGGACTATTTAAAATACTGTAAAGTGCCAACAGTTTTCGCAAAATACCAGTGCATGGAACTGATTTAGTCCATCATTTTGTGGAAAAAAAGTAGGTTAACTTAGAACCAACTGCAACAGAAGATATGCCAACTGTTTTAGACCTTAATTGATAACGTAACAAAAGTCCCAAAACGTCCCAGCGTGGGAATTTGCTTAAAAACGGTTTAACTGAGAGGATCTGAGACCCCTGCTTATTACAGCATGGAAACGAGGCTTGTCAAAAGACTTTTTTTAATGCTCATGCTTAAATTGTAATACGATAAGCTTAGGGAAAATATGGAAGTTACTTTAATTTATTTATGCCTTAATGGGTTGTATACCCGAGAAATATAAAATGATGGGGCTCATTGAACGATCAAGAATGAACGATCATAATGGCGCGTCGCGTGTAGATTTACAATGCAACGGCGTGTTGCTGTTTTCGCGGAAATGTTTTCTCTGCATTGTGTGTTGGTTTAAATAACAAATTTTAGATAACTGAATAAATTATAAATCACGTTTACTTACCGTTTGTGTGGGAAAGAAGAATGAAGAGAAAAACACAATGGTCTGTTTAGTTCAGCGGCGCTTTCTGGTAAGCTTGAGAAACTCAAGTAATCCAGAATTTTTCACTGTGGTTGGGTTTTGTCCTCCATTTTCACGTGGTTGTATTTGTAAACTCTCTCCAATTGTTAGTTCCGGGTCCAACCATAAAATTGGCCCGTTGTATCGCAAAGTCCTGCAAACCGTGAAAACTCTTACAATAGACCTATTCGGCTAACTCAATGTTGTACCCAATTCAAACCCTTTGGGAAAAAAACGTTTTGTTTTAGGAATTTCCATATCATTTAAATGTGAATGCCACGTTATAATGCAAATACAATACACAAAGAATCTTAACCTCGGGAGATTTGAATTGGGTACAACACTGAGTTGGCCGAATAGCTCTATGACTTGTTTGTTTTCCTCTCCTATCTGTGACTCTAAAGTGAACAGCGAAGATCATCCATTCTCAAGTACAGATGTCACTGTTGCCGAATTTTAATTAGAAGATTATTACAAAAAATTTTAAAAGCTAATGATTTCGTGAGACGAAATTCCAAAAGCCAAGTGATATTTTAGGGCCATAGTAGAAATTATTTCATTATTAGAACATGTTTCAGAGGTTGCTATGATATTAAAAGACAGTATTGCCAAAGTACTTTAGACCTCAGTAATAATATTAATTAATAAGCCCGAGAAAACAGACAAGCGTGGGTGACACCCCACCTTAGAAAAGAGTCTTTTTTTCTCTTTCCGATGGATTTGCGAATTCGTGTTGTCGACTGAAACAGGATATATTTTCGAATGCAATTATTATGCGGTTTCAGCCTGCCCGTCTGGGCGGGGCCTGAGTCATTCTGTTCATGGGATGAAGCGTTGTACATGCATGTAGCTAATAGGCCACTTCCGAGTTCCAAAAAACCTCACTTTCAAAATGAGGCTAGGTGCACAACCTTTCTTGTGAAAATGAGTTTTATTTGCATGAGAATGAAAAATGATTTCCGTATCAAAGGCTGAGCACCTACCCTCGTTTTGAGACAGAGGCCCGGGGGAACTCGGAAAATGACCTAATAATGTAAAGAAATGAAATAATAGATATGAAACCTTTACTTCCATAAAAGAGGTGCTAAGATTAGAAATTCAAAGAATCCCTCGCTATTTTTCTCAGCTTTCCAAGTAAATGCATATATATGCATTACTGTCGTTTTTTGTTGTTGTTGTTGTAATGTCAATGTGCAGTCAATAATTATCTTAAGTTCCTGAATGGTTATGTTACCTGATGTGACAGCCGATGGTCACCTTAGTTTTAATTTTGTAGTTTTTTCGCCTGCCAGTTTTTTTTATGTAGTTTTATTTCAAAGCCGACTCGATCAGCCAAAACTATTTTCGGGTTGGGTTCGTAATAAAAACATATTTATTGTTAAATGACGAAAACTATATATTAATCAAACCCGGTCACGAGATCCTTCATGGTTGCTTGACTCCCCAATCCTCTCGCAAATATGCGTCTTTTAAAAGATTTAAATATGCAAATTATATCATGCGGGAGTAGTTTCTCTGCTCGAAAGTGTTTATGTTTGTGCTACATTTCGATGCGGGTTTGAAAAATTACAGACTACCAGACAACTGAAGAGGCGTTGTTCCTGTAGAATGCAGACGATGTAACTTCAAC
Source organism: Porites rus (assembly GCA_964035705.1). Lineage (NCBI taxonomy): Eukaryota > Metazoa > Cnidaria > Anthozoa > Scleractinia > Poritidae > Porites > Porites rus. The sequence goes on from OZ037993.1 coordinate 4,942,932, forward strand.
TGGAAATATGGAAACAATTGAATTGTTTGCAGTTGAAATTTACGGCAACGGACGCTATTATCCAGGCGAAGTTATTTACGGCGATGTTTTTCTTAAAACAAACGAGGAATTAACTTTGCGCGAAATTCGTGTTGAATTTTACGGAGAAGCTAAGGTCTACTGGACCGAGGCAGCGAGACCGAGCAGATGGTCAAAGCGACCGGGCCTCATGCGGGACTATACAAACTATGAACAGTACTTAAACATTGCTGCAACAGCTTTTGGTAAAGGTAAGGGTTGTATATTTACCGTGCTGAGAATTTAGACTATGTTGAAGGTATGAAACATATACATTTGACTTTTTTAGAACTCGGAAAAAAACCTTAGTTTCGAAAAATCCACATTAAAGCTCAAACGTCGAATGCCAACACTGAGCAATGATCAGAACCGACATAAAATTACTTAATATTTCTTCCGCTCTCATTGTGAATTAGTATTGTTTACACATTTGCATTCATAAAAATGCAGTAGCAATACGTTTGAGAGTCCTTTGGTCATAGTGGCTCTTAACATGTACTAAAGAACTTAGACCACGCGCGAACGCAGAAGTTTTTCGCTTCAAGACCCCCTCAAAGTTCAATCCCACTACTTCGGCTGCTAAGTACAATAAATTGGAAGGCCTTCAAAGTGTAATGTGTATAATAATATTGGGAAAACAAGCTTCGATTTTCCTCGATCTTTGACTACTACTTTAAAAACATTCCCTATTCGGTTGGATGCTCCGGCCCGTCGGTTGTTAGTATTTGTCAACTTTAGAGTAAACGAAACACTGTCAGTTTTAGTGGTAGCAACATTACACACACCAGTGCCACTTCGCCCTAAAGGGGATTTTTGACGTTTTCCTGACTTCAAAAGAGGAAAATATAGCTTTTTCTGCCCCATCCCCTCCATGCAATGTTGTGCCGCTGTTCGAGCTACCTCAAGAAAACAACAAACACACCAACTTTGAATGGAGGGGACAGGGAAGGAGTGTGGATTCTTTTGTTCTTTGAAGTTTCCCTATTTGAGTACTATGTTTCAACAATTTTGTCGCCGATTGGAGGTCTGATTCTCGTTGGCATTTTGAGTGGTCGCGCACGAGAGGTTCGACCGTACGGGATTGCAGTCTCTCACCCCTCCCTCGATATAATCAATAGCTTGAAAAGCCTAGCAGCGATCGAGACTATCGGGACTTCGGGACTTCAACGGCATTCGAACCCTTGGCCTCTGCGTTACCGCTGCAGTGCTCTACCAACTGAGCTATGAAGACCCAACATTGGGACCTGCAGGGGTCAATTTAATAAAACTTTTACAAGTGTAATTTACAATTATATATAACTACACTAAGTGTAGTTATTGTTTTCAGACTCTAAAACAATGAGTACTCTTGTAAACTACACCTTAACCGGTAAAAGGAACGAAACATATAATAAAGATGATGTGAATTGCTAAAATTTTAAAATTCTTTGCAGTGCCTGGACAGCCCGGCCCTAATCCTGTCCTCTCGGCTGGTGAACACTCATTCCCCTTTGAGTTTCGAATTCCGGAGGAGAATCTGCCTTCCACTTATGACGGGAAACATGGTCATGTGAAATACTGGTTGAAAGCCATCCTTGATCGGCCATGGAAGGAGGACAAGACAGTAGTAGAGGCTTTCACTGTGACAGAGAAAGTTGACGTAAATCAGCCGGAATTCCGTGTAAGGCTATAACTTTCTGTTAATTGCTTGGAAATCAAAGCCCAGAGCAAAACTGCAAATCTATATCAAAAGGAAATAGCCCCATAAAAATCTACTTGGCAGCATTTCATAAGGCGTCATTTACGTCCATTATTTAAATTCACACACACTTAGCTGATAGCACCGAATCACGTGAGTTGAATTACCTTTTGTGTTGACATGAAGTTTAACTTTCAAGCAGAGAATGCGTGGGTAGGATAGGATGGTCAGTTGGGGGTAATAACAGTGCTGTCTTACTTGGAGTTGCCTGTTTCATGTTGGAACCTACGACCTTAACCCCAGGGTATTTCCCTCAGAAAAAAGAAGGAGTCACCCGTCCCATTTTAAATCCCTGGGATCGAGGTTGAAAATTCTTAATTTTTACGTTGCAGTTGCTCGTTTGTGTTCTCGATGGCCACATTTTTCATTCCCCCTCCCAACCCAAACAACCACTCCCTTTCGCGAGCATCCCCAGTGCAGGGTATGCAGAGCCCCCTTACCTTCAGCCTCCGTTGCTGGTAAGTGTTGAGAAAGGTAATAAGAGAAGCCTGGGAGAGTCAGAGACAGAAACTGAGTAGAAATATGGGAATTTCTGGACTCTTTTCATTTCCTCCCCTCCCCTACCGTTATTGCCGGTTTGCAACGGTTATGGTTTTCGGCTTACACCTACATCCGAGTTTTCAGTACTCTTCTCGCCTTTTCAACTCTCTCGCATTATGATCTCTTCTTCCTGCCAAAGCCACCTTTCTGTAATCAGTATAATTCGGTTAGCGGATCTCATTCAGACGAAGAGATGAACTAACTTAATTTGCTTTTTGCATTTGTTTAGCGTCCTTCGCAGGTCCAGGAAGATAAAAACATGGGGTGCCCGTGCTGTAGGTCTGGCCCTTTGAATGTGACTGTTCGGACAGACAGAATTGGTTACTGTGTAGGAGAACTAATGACAATTACAGTGTACGCCAACAACCAAACTCCTTACAGGATTCTTGGAGTGGAGGTGGAATTGATTCAGGACACTATTTATGTATCGCAAGGAGGTAAACAAAAGCCCATGTTGACAACAGGTGCAAAGATTATAGCCTCCAAGTAATCATGTTGATTTTTTAAAGAAATTAATGCTATAAAAGCCGTGGGTTTAGTTTTTCCCATGGTTATTATATTTCCTGTCAGTGATACAAAATTATAGAAAATGTCGTGGAACGAGAGATTGAACCCAAAAACAAGATCCGTAAGCAAAAGGAAATAATTATTCTCTCTTGCCGTAAGTTCATTGTTCACACGGAGAAAGTTTGAAGATGCGTAAAAAATACGAATAGTTCGTGCGTTTATCTTCATGTTCTTTTAATTCTAAGTTTAATTCAAAGTCTACAAAGGCTTGTACGGAATGAGGAATTACTACCAGGAAATAATGCTTGTTTGATCAAGTATAGGTATTGAATCCTGCCCTTTTTATCTAGAATAATAAAGCATTCCAGAAGCTCCAAAATCCCAGCAGTGATTTGCAGGAGCCTTATATGAGGTCTTTGCAGTCTAGTTATTTTTTTCGATCATCAGCGCGCGCTTGTTTACAACAGATCAGACTATTCTTTCTGGTCTTCATTTCTTTCCTGAGGTCATTTCCAGCGGACTTTTTATAACTTTTGATTATATATTTTTTTAAAAATTCAGGAAAAAAGATGTTAACAACGGATATTCTTGCAACTGTCACAAAAGCTGGAAAAGCTTCAAATCCGGAAGGAGAGCCAAATGACTTTTTTGATATGGTACCTGTTCTTATCCCATCTACAACACCTTCTATGAAGAGTTGTAGGTGTATAAAGATATCTTATCAAGTAAAGGTCAGTTCTATGAGTATTCTTCAATCAATTTCTGTTTTTACTTCTCTGGAATCTTAACACAAAGGGAAAACCATGGCTAGGATTGAGAGAAAGAGATCGGAAAACGGATGAGTGGGATTTTGATAAATCTTAACTTTCAGTCGAAATTGCTTGAAGAGTGTGCTTGCGACTTAACTCTTGGATGTAAGTTAAGGCATGGGTCCTCTATTAAATTCCTCAAAAACGGTGGGGTAGGGGAGGTTGTGGTCTTACTTCTTAAGCTTTTAATATAGCACAAAATAACTTAAGGACAGACTTCCTGGGTATAAGTTTAATAACTTTGAATGATGATTGGAGTCACTAATTGTCACGTGACCTATTAAGGCTATTTTTAGCACAAAAATCTATTTGGCAATATGACACCACTTTTAATTACTTTCTGGAAGTTGAAGTTATCGTCGTAGTTATGAGACTAGTGGGTTCATCATTTCTGTGTCCGGGCCTTTTAAGTTAATATTGTAGACTCAATTTTCGCGCTCAATCACTGGCTCGTATTGAAGGTTCCAAATCGGCCTGGAAGTATCTGGCAATGCTATGATTTTCGATGAAATCCAAAACTCGGCCGCCCCCTGTCTCCTAAAAAAAAAATGCGAATTAAAAATTAACTAGTATCAAGCAATTTTTAATAAGTCTGTTTTCTGTAAGTCATTGAATGACATCACACGTACGCCACGACTGACTGAAAAAATGTTTATTTCCCCAATTCGGGGTTTTAAATGAGGTATTAGGAACGGCATTTACATGCATATTAGCCTTACGGGTAATCACACAAGCCAGCCAATATATGACAAATGTAACAACGCCTCGTTCTAATGATCGGCTATGCCATGCTAAAGAGATTTTTAAAATATTACCTCATATAATACATCATTTTTCCCACTCACTACATACAACAAGATGTCATGCAAGTCTAGCCAGAAACACTGAAAAAGGTAACCAGTTTGCAAGTTATGCTCAAATGGTCAAGCATTCACATGCCAGTATCCCTTTCTTTTCTCTAGTTTACTCTTCTATTGCGTGGAACCGTAAATTTCCGCGTTCACATTCCAATCACGATTGGCTCCGTACGTCAGTCATCAGTAAAGGGAAAGACCTCTCCGACCGTTACCTTCATGGGCCTGGCCTCCACATCCATGGAGGATACGGACGGCATCTCACCTTATCCAAATGAAGGTACGCATGCGCAGCTAGTTTGTTCAGGTTAAACGCATGTATGTTGTCATTCGATTGAATCCTTGGTTGAAATTTTGTTTTCTGTTGTTTTAAATTTATTGTCCTACATTACATTTCCCCCAAAATAAAGGAAAATATAATTCAAACCAAGTATACATTTGAAACACAACATGTTCGAAGGCAACTGGGGAGCGTTTCAAATGAGAGAAATTTACGAGTGTGTCCGCGTCCTTCAATGCTCGCTGGATACGTATTAGTCTCAAGCTTGGTACGACGTCAAGAAGGGTAGTTTTTCATTTACCGGCCAACTTTTCCTGCGAGATGTTTGCTTTCATTACATATTGCCTGGGCTTTCCAAAAATTAGTCTGCGCTCCGTCGAAACAAAACTGTGGTTAACTCCAGAGGTGCCAACCAGAGTTTAGTTTCGTCTGCGCGCAGGCTATCCAAAAATTTGCAAGGAGTTCCAAGCATTACCCAAGAAGTTCCGAATACTTCCGAAGATTGCCAAAAGAAGCAAAAAGACGACTAAAACTTCTAAAAACTGGAAAAGACGGAAAAGACCAAAGAATAAAAGGCCAAAGCAGCAAACCAAACTTAACAGTGTCCCGTCCCGTTGGGTTAATGAAAAATAGTCCAGATTTGTGAGGCACTTGTAAGGAGTTACCCTGATAGAACTTTGGATGAATGAGTGGAAAGGCTGGACCCCTGCAATTTTATACAACCGTTGCATTGTATTATCAGCCTGTTAAACTGACTGATTCGACTTGTGCAAAAATCCTTAAGACTAACTGAGGTTATTCTGTAAAAATCATCTCCAAGAAGAAAAAAGCTAAGTAGTTTGGCGTTTTAATTAATTTCCAGTTTTTTTTTACATGTTTTGTTCTTCCGCTAAAGGGCCATAGCAGTGTTATGCGGCTGTCGTGGATTCAAATGTTCGCGAACCCAATTCCTTTATTCGCCATCCCAAGTTCGTGTGACAAGCGTATCTTTCAAATTCAAGATTACTTTAAACTCTACAGGATTTGTAAAACGGACAGTAGCTTAAAATTATGTCTTTTTGTGATGGTATGGTTTGCCGTTCCTTATTTACATCCTCTATTAATTACGTGGAGTAGATTTTCTCATTAAAAACAATCATTCCATTTCTTCTTGCAGCACCACCATCCTACGCAGAAAGCGTCAGTGGGCAGACCCGGCGATATGATACAGTGCATTTCGACAAAGGCATGGGAATGCCGCAATTAAGTGCTGCCGTTAAAAAGACGTCATAGCCATAAGTGGCACTGGATCAGACATCAGACTAGTCGAGGTCCCCCTTCCCTCCCCCAACCCCTCCCCCGCATTAGCTTCCCCTTAACGGCCCTTAGTTCCGTCCCTGATTATCAACGTCTAAAAAAAAAAATTCATTATATTTTTGTTAATACAAATATAAAACAGAACAAATTTACTGCCCAGGAGGAAAGTTATTCCAGTGATGCTTTTTTGTAAACTTTGTCCCACCTAGAGTAATTACAGGCTCAGTTAAGGGTTTGGCTGGATTTGATGCAGTTCCAGAAATTTATTATTCCAATAAAGTCCTATATAAAAAATAAACCAAAAATCAAAGACGTTGGGCCTGGGGGGACAAAAATTTTGCGCCAAAGATTCATAAAAGGAAACGTTTTTAGTAATCGGGAGAACATCTTTTAGCTTTTTGAGCCTTATCAAGAACGCCTCAAAGCATTGATTTCTGAAAGCCACAAACTTACTTATGGGCTATTCACATTATACGGGATTGACTGTCATTGTGGAACGAGTTCATCTCATCTCCAATTGTTTCTCTTTTTCGTTTACATGCATCAAAACGAAATTTCGTTCCGTACAACTCAATCGGGAATGATTGCATTCCGGTTTTCAATCCGAATGAAATTCCAGCCTCGTTCGGGTACGAAATTTCATTCTGGTATATCACGTAAACTGAAAACAAGTTTCTCGGATTGAAGGAAGAAAACCATGTGAGACAGGAGCCGATTAAATGCCTTAGGCTGAGCCGGTCGATTTTATCGTGTGAATGCAGTACGAACTTACCCTGCTAGCGGATCGATCTTTCCTAGAAGCAACTCTGATCTGTTAACAGGGTCAGGGTGCACTCTGGAACGAAACTCATTCCGGAATGAAAGTCATTCCGGTATCATCTAAACAGCGCCTAATAGTAGGGACCAGAAGTTTATTACCTACATATATATATTGCTGGCTTTAGCTCCAGAAGCTTAGATTTCGTTTGAATCAAGTAAGGTCTATTCTCTCCTATCAATTTGCGTTTTACAAGAAAAAAAAGGGTATGTACAGTCGACTCCCGATAACTTGAACCTTCAAGGGACATCGAAAAAAGGTTCGAGTTATCTGGAGTTCCAAGAAAATAGCCGAGAGTAAGGTAAAAAACAGTTTTTACTGCACAGTGAACACTTTAATCAAATTCAGTTGTAGAAATGTCAAGTGAAAATTAGAAGATACTTCTAGATTATAATTCAGAACGTAACGTAACAAAACATAGCCTAAATAGAGCATGCCTATTACTGTTTTGAGAAAAAAGCTGCTTCACGTTAGCCTGTGGCAATCAACATCAGCCTCCACTAGTAAACTATACTCCTACAGCACGTCAATAGGAAATCCAAAATTCAATGTTTCGCACGTCCGTAGACGGCTTTTTTCCCAACTTTTTAAGGGCTTAAAACATGGTTCGAGTTATCGAGGGTAAAATTATATGGAAAATGGCCTGAGGGGAAACGAAAATTGGTTCGAGTTAGGGGGAGTTCGAGTCATCGATGGTTCGAGTTACCGAGGGTAAAGTTGCAGTGAATGTATGACGGAAATCCAGGGGAAATCGATTTTGGTTCGAGTTAGCGCAAGGTTCGAGTTAACGAGGGTTCGAGTTATCGGGAGTCAACTGTATAAACAAAGCACGTTAGTTCTGCCTTTGTAAAAGGTTTGAAATCAGTAAAATTGACTCACCTAGTGTTTATATAAATTATGTTGTTTGTATTGTGTGTTTTAATGTCTGCTTTAATTTAATTCTGGAGCGATTTTGAAGCCGTTTTAGCGAGTTTTAGATTTTGATCGTAATGACTACAAAACTCGAAAGAGCTATTTCAAAATAGGTGTATCGGTTACCCGGGAACTGAGACTGGAACACAAATCAAACTGATCTACTTCAAACGAATGAAACTACTCGTGGAAAATTGGGTTTATTCTCGGTGTAAGACGTGTGTAAGAACCTGTTAAACTCACAAGTGCCGTAAAAAAAGAAGAAAACAAAGAAGTCAACGCAATATATAGGACCTAGAAAAACAAAAGCTGCGTTGCGAAACAATGAAAAAGTTCACAGCCCAGGTAAACTCGAAATTTGTCGTTCGCATGCAAAAAATACCGTCAGAAACCCTCTTAGATCGCGGTTAGGTCGGTTAGGTTTTATGAAAAAGTTAGTTTCGAACTAATAACGAAACATGAGCCCGCTATTTTGCTCCCAAGGGGTTGAAATCTCTGTGGATCTTTCAGGCGCCTTTTTTGTTAGGGTGCCTAAGGCCTGATTCATAAGCCGCTCCACTCATGTACCGAACCTAACTGATGAATTATTAAGTAAGGCAAAAGAGCGGCGTCTGAATCAATTTGGTACGGCAAAAGCGTTTAAGGACGTTAAGTTCGACAGAGTCTGTCGAACTTTTGCCGAACTTAACTTAGGTTCGACACACGGTACGCCGTCTGAATCAGATGTCGCGCCAGTGACGCTCCAAAGTCGAACTTATTCAGTTAGGTTTGGCGCATGAAAAGTACGGCGTCTGAACCAGGCCTAACTAACCGGAAATAAGTTTAACAAGCAGAATTAATAATAAATTGTTTTTTATCGATTATTTCTGAGACTTCACTTGACGGTTTAACGAATTTTAACTAGTTAAAAGAACATAATTCACTGGCCCGATGGCAAAATCCACTTACCCCGGTCTATCGGGCACGACTTTAGTTCGCACGCGATGTCATTTTAGCGCTCTGCACGTATTACTAGCCTATCTTTCGAAACCCTCCCCTGACCTTTGGCTGTAGGTGATGATGCATGTAATTACGGTTAAAAATATTTTGAATGTCAGCTGTAAACCATGGGCAAGGTTGATTACTTCGTCGTTGAATTTTATGGAGGGAAAAGGACGTTTTACCCAGGGGAGGCAATTAATGGAACCCTCCGTCTCAAAGTGAATAAGGAGTTAAAACTGCGAGGCCTACGGATTGAGTTTCATGGCAAAGCTCACGTTCACTGGAGTGAAACCCACGGATCTGGAAAGAAGAGGAGAAGAAGACACTATAGTAACAGCGAAACTTACATCGATACCTTGGCAACATTGTTCGGTAAAGGTCAGTTTGGGTTTTATTCATTTTGTTATTGGACGTGTAGACTGTCTTGTTGCTTGTCGAGTATTCAAGCCGGATCATTGTTATGAAAACCGCTGACGACGTTAATCATTTATAAACCTCTTAAGGGTTTTTGTTTTAGAAGCAACCTCGACTATAAACGTCGACTAACTTTTCTTGTTTACATTCTGGGTTAGCTTTCTTGAACCAGTGTTGGCAGGGCTTGGCGGGAAGTCTCGATTTAAGCCACAGGTTGAATTTTAAAATTTATGCTCAAAATGCTTATTTACTTTGATCGCGGTCAGGTTTGCAAATGACAAATTATCGCTGTAATTTCGAAACCAAACGAAACGAAGCAAAAGCAAAAACCTATGCTTAACGAAATGAACTCAAAGTTTCGAAATAAAACTCTGTTTGTGTGTGTATCAGGTTAGGGAAAGTGCCACAAACATTGAAAACAATATCCAGTAGATACCAAGTACATTTGATGGCACCTTAATATTCAGGCTGGGTGATTTTCCTAATTACAGATGAAGTATGCATTTTCGGCACAGTTCTCCTTCTTCATTTATCAAGAGATGTATTCACTTTGGAAGTAATTGATATTCTGCATCAGTTAATTCCAAGAAAAATTACTCGTCAACCCCTTTGCCTACCGTGCCCAGGTATACCTCAAGCATCCCTTTGGAACTAGGTGCAATGTATTGATGCGAAATGGAGCCCGCAAAGTTAAGGATCATATAGGGGCTGGTCGTTTATTACCGGTATTTTTAAGGGAGGGCCAGCCATTTTGCTGGAGGGTCATTTTCAAAATCTTGATTTATTTTGGAGAGGTTCATTTTCAGTTGGGAGTGTTACATACCTGGCCAGTGATTTTAATGAATTTCATGAAAGTAGTACAAAGCAGTAGTAAGTATGAACTGAAATTTTCATTTAACAGCCATCTCATAAACACAACTCAGTAGATTTACATGTACTGAACTTCAGCACAATTTATTGTAGCTAGAATGTTGATAATTAATATTTTTTGTAGTTTCGACTGCAAGCAGGTGGGTGAGGGGGGATCACTTTCACAATACATAAGATTTTGGGGGTCATTTCTAAAAAGCAAGGATGAATTGGGGGGTCAGTTTGAATTCCTTTAAGCTTTTTCCTATTACCATTAATACCTACCTACCCAAGTGTACCTATCTATCTACTTTGATTGGCAGCTCCAGGTCAGAGTGGCGATGACCCTGTTCTCCAGCCTGGTGATTACTCCTATCCATTTCAGTTTCTAATCCCAAACAGTAACATGCCGACCTCAGTAGAAGGAAAGTGTGGCTATGTTCGCTACTGGTTAAAAGGAATTGTTGACCGCCCATGGAGATTTGATATCACTACCAAAGCAGCTTTCACTATGTTGGAATATGTGGACATCAATGCACCTCTGCTTTTAGTAAGTTTTTAGTAACGTCATGATCTTTCCCTGGCAAATCAAATACAACGTATTGGGTCTGTGCTTACTCATACAAAGCTTTTTTCCTCTAATGCAGAGAGAGAAAATCTGAAAATACTAATTACCAAGTTATTCGTAACTCTTTTAACAGGACCTTGAAAAACTGACAGAGATATATTTTGGTAGACTTAATTTTAATAAATGTGGTTTGGAATAGAAATTGGTTTTGAAAAATACAAGTATCTTTGATCATTATAATTGCAACATGTTTGCCTTCAGTATACATGAACATGGTGGTTTAGCTGTAGCCTATTTTGTATAGTCAGAATGAAGGTATATTAAATGAACAGAGTATTAGCATCATGAGGTAGCAAAAAATGGCAAAGTAAAGTTCCTTTAATAGTGCCCCCTATACAGGGTTGGACATTGGCGCTCGCCCACTCACCCGGGCAAGTTCCAAAATGGTCAGGCAAATACAAATCAAGAATCACATGCTCGGTTTGGCGAGTACGGTGTTCATACTGGCACAATACGTTAATTCAAAATAATTAACGTCACTTTTCACTTTCCACTTGAAAATAATCTACACTGTCTTCTAGCCAGAAGCTTACCATTCTGAAATGTCCACCATCCCTGGTCTGTATTTTTTAAAACGGGTTGGTGAACAGACAAAATGCTCTTTGCTTCGATGATTGCCACATGAAGGATGAACACTTGTACAAAGTACCAGTAATACCTAGTAATACACTGCATTGTCCACAGAACCGCAAAATGCGGGAAAATAGAAAGATTGGAGACAGCGTCACGTTTATGTCAAATGGCAAACATGAATTTGTACCACGTGACCAAGTTTCACGTAATTTTTTATCGTAACGATTGTGTTGAGCTGTTTTTATCTCCTTCTTTTCTATTTTGATCAATTCTCAACTTGAATCTGACGTTTGCTGTTTGCGGTATACATGAAGCTTAAACTCTCCATTATCAGTCACATTTGCGGCAAGCAGCAAACGTCAGATTGAAGTTGGGAAGTTTTCAGAAAAGAAAATAATCAGATAAAAACAAACCAGAGCAATTCTTATGGATAAAACTGGCGTGTTTTTTTGAGTTAGAAGTAACAAGCTGTAAAGAACAATTAAGAAGAAAACTGAGATATCTCCAAGTTTGCACACAGACTAGCAAAAATTGTGAAAAATTGGAGAAATTGCAGTTTTTGCTAAAATTGCTAAATTCAAGTGTGCGAAAAATTGCAAGTTATGCTGCTGCCTGCAAACCTGGACAAAAGTGGAAAAACTTGGTCATGCGGTACAAATTCACGTTGGCTGTTTGGCATAAATGTGACTCTTAATCAATCTAATGGCTCTATCTTGCCACCGCTTTTAGTGTATAATTTCGACACTTTGATTGCAGAGTCTTTTGTTATTTCCTTTTTGTTTATTTAAATAAGGTTTGTTTCAGGGCATGGTGAGTGAACTTCCATTCAGTGAAGAGGGGGTTATTTTTTATGGTAGGAGACTGGTTAAGTGAAAACTGATCTGGGTGAGTGCTCCAAAATTTTAGCTTCCAACCCTGTTATAGTAGCAGTTTTTTAGTATACTAAGCCTTAGATAGGGCTAAAGTGACTTGAGTCAAGTCTAATACAACCGGTATATTAATTTCAACTCTTATTTCCTCAGCAACCTTGTCAGATCCAAGAGGATCGTAATGTGGGATGCCTGTGCTGTGTATCTGGTCCACTCAGTACTATTGTCTATACTGACAGAGGAGGTTACTGTCCAGGAGAATCTATTGGTGTCTCGGCAGTCATTAATAATAATTCAAAAAATGAGATTATTGGGCTGGAGATACAACTTATTCAACTCACTGTCTTCATTGCTTCTGGTGGTGGGTAAAAGAACCAACGTCATGCTTAAGAACAAGTCTAGAAAAAATTGACTAGTAATTAGTTGACACTACACCTGCCCCCGCTCTTTATATTGTCAGTCAACAGCATTCTTGCTCGTTGTCTAGCTCTTTGAAATATACCGATTCATAAGGAAGATTTTCACACATATTCCGTACAACAGGTGAGATAAATACAGGAAATGCAAAGTTCCATGCACATAGTTTATTCTATACCAGAAGAAAAGATTTAATTAGAGGTTGAATTTTTCGCTGTTTCTCATTCACTTTTTACATTCAGTTCATTTTTTTTTGCCGGAAAAGAAGCCTTAGAAATTAGACGTTTGATCAATTCACACTTGCACATTAGACGTAGTCTTATTTGAAACTTTATAGTGGAAGGACATCTGTGCGCAGGGAATAACTCAGCACAGAATTTGATTGTCAGTGAATTTCAGTAATCGTCCATCGTTCTGCTAGTGAGAAGCTAGCCGTTGTTCACTCGTTTTGCTTGTTTGGGGCTGAGTCTTATTCCGGTCAAAGAGAGAGAAATATTGTCTGGCAAGGTTTCCAATGAAAGATTTGTGAACTCGTGTCTGGCAAACTCTCCAAGTGTCTATGATACACAGTTATATGCACCTTATAACTTCTTCTGCGCTTAACGAGTGTCGTTAAAATTTTGGTCCATAACTTTCACTGAAACAACTGCTCCACAGAATGTCACTAATAACACGTAACGCAAAAGAGTGTAGAAGTATGACTGCACAATAAATGTCACAAAATCTACCTAAGCGGTCCCTTGGGGATGCTCTGTCTTTACGTCTCCCTAACCATTTCGTACTTGCGGGTGCAAACAATAGAAACGTCATCATTACCTACCGATTCCTCGCGACCCCTGTTCAAGCAAATCGAGATTTTTTCTATATTGACTGTATGACTGTATATTTCAACTGTAAGTACTTTCCTTAATATAAGCGCGAGTTACTAGAGTGCCTCCTCGGGATTTCGCCTTCTGGGTGAAGTCCCTGCAGGGGTAATTAATAGTCAATTTAATTTGATTCAGAATTTGCGTCAGCACTGTTTTGAATTGCAGTGGGAACCACATAATATTGTAGTTATAAAGGTGTGAAGGATATTAACCTTTTCACCAGAAGGATTGACCAAGTTTTGTAAGGAGGCTATAACGTTTGAGTGACTACTCAGTTTTTGATTTACTACATGTGGTGTGACCATTAGAATGAAAACTTTTGGCAGATGACTTTCACATGGTACTATTTGTCAGGTCAGGATGGATTATAACGAGTGCTAACACTTAAGTATGGGGACCTTACATATAAGCATGATTCATTCACAAGAAAGCTTCACCTCTAGTTGGAGAAGAAAAAAGTTCCTAAAAGGCTTCCTATGTTATATTTATTTGACGGAGATGAAATCATACTCCGATTTGGCTAAACTGTCGCACACCCAGCTACTTTGAAGCTATACCCCTAAAACAGTGGCTCGTGGCTACATGGCTACATAGCCAAACCACAAAACAAAAACAAATCATGCGTCCCATAGCCACGTAGCCACTGTTTTAGGGGTATAGGTTGAAAGTGGCTGCAGTTACTCCCATGATTTTTATCTTCATCATCACCATCATCAATTTGATTCATTTCTAGGAAAACGAAAACACTGGGAAGATAAGGTGGCATCCATGTTTCAAGAAGGAGTGAAACCTGGGGAAGAGACTCGCATGCCAGTGGTACCACTTCCAGTCCCCTCTCTGCCCCCAACCATGACGAGTTGCAGTTGCATAAGGATATCATATTTTCTACGGGTAATTTATCCATTATCTGTCCATTTAGCTGAATTTTTTCAAATATCTGATTTTTTTTACGGCTGTCATTTGCTGCCTTGCCAACATTTTCCATTAAGTCAAACCAACCATAGTTGTTCTGGTTTGAATGACAGGACTTGCATCTGGTGTGAATTCATTTGGTGATGGAATATTTTTAGTACAGCTAAGAACTCTTGTTTTGCCCCATGTAAGGGAATCCTGATTCCAGAATCCAGGAAAATTTTGCTTATGGAACAAGGAATACACCTCAAGGAATCCAGAATCCTGCTAATGATTGGAATCCAGAATGCAAGACTGTCCTGGATACCCTTACATGGGGTGACCTGTTACTCCAACTATAATTTTTCCTGCTAGCAGACCTCATATGGCGAGAAAAAATGAGAGGAATAAGATAGTCCTCTCTCCCTCATCCTTTCATTTTTTCTTTTGCCTTGAAACCTCGGCTAGCAAGGAACAATTACGAGTTTAAGTGCCGAGGTTTGTTTCATTCATTAACAAACGAATCCTGAAAATGCTCAAATAAATTGAGTTGGATAGGCCAATAAGAAATTATTTTCCCCACATGTACTGGGAAGTGTGCAGAGTTGATATAAAGTCGAGTTAAACGCCAACAGTTGTAGGTCAGTTCTATTTCGTTGCTTATTTTTTTTCTTGCCACCTTTCAACAGCTGAAAGTTAGAGTGAAGGGTGCCTTCAACTCAACACTAAACATCCCAATCACAATTGGCTCAGTTCCATATCGACCGCCCCTTCATCCAGCCCAATACCCACCCCCAGGTGCTGCTTTGACTCCTAGTGCCCCACCACTGGCGGGATTTGACGCAGCATCAGCGTATCCACCAGCCGCTGCACAGTATGGTGACCCTGCGCAGAATTATCCAAATATTGGTAAGAAACATTTTGTCTCGTGACTACCGTAGTATTCCGAAATTAATCCAACCCACCCACCCCCACAAAAATTACGGCTACCCGTAGGGTTACACTAGACTTTGGTGTCGTTACACTAGACCTTGTCCCCAAAGCGGTTTGGGCTCGCTCTGGGATCTGATCACTTTGATGTTTTCGATTGCACGCCGATAAATTGCCCAACGGGAAGAAAAGCTTGAACCCAGTTTCGCGTGGTCCATTTATAAAAAGAAAGAAAAAAACTGGCTCCAGAACTCTTTGACCTAAGATTTTGCTTATGAAACATTTCTTGTTTTTGATTTCAGCTCCTCCTTCGTACGCAGAGTGTGTTAGCGGTGGAGCGTCAATCGATGACGAGGGCGATAAAAAGACGCTGGGTGATACCAGCTTTACACCAATGTACCCGTTTGTTAATAACTACCAATTTCCCTCTGCACCGCCTCCTTCATATCCCTAAGAGGGAAGTACAACTAGCTTCGAAGTGGCAGACATTAGCCATGTCATTTATTAAGAAGTTATTTCTTAAAAACTGTAAAGCTATCGATAGTGGGGGGGGGGGGGGGGGGGTACTTGGATTAGTTTTTTGCTGGGTATGTGCCACTGGCCCCTCAGAGCTCCTACCCCATTATGGTCTTTTCTTTGGCCAATTAAAGACCCATCTTTTTCATTTTTTGGGAAATGCAATTTTCGCGATCCCAAACTTAGTCACTTTCTATTTATGTATCTACCTTATCAACCCTTTAAATAGCTCATAATAAAATAAATTGACCTATTTTTTGAACTGAATGAAGGACACTTTACTTTTCACCTACAGTACAAACATTCTGGTACGTTTGCTAACCGAAAATATGAAGAACTTTCTTGCCTCAAAAATCCTAAAATCTGCGACCCTATTCTAGTAACTCTATTGAAAATGCGACCCCATTATAGTCAACCCCATCCAGCGGCACATCCCCATTAGCCTCTTATAAGGAAGTACCCCCCCCCCCCCGGGCGATAGTACTATCGCAGGAGTGGGCACGTTTATAATTAGCTTGTAGATTAGCTGGTGATAGTGCGAATTTGAGCATCCACACTGTAAAAAAGATGTGTAGAATGATGAAATTGTATGAAAATTAAAAAAACTGGTAGACCATTTGTAATACCGTAAAGTAGAAACAGTGCTCGCGACATACCACTTCATGGATAAGCAAAGAATGTGAAAAGAGGTTTATAGGACCATGTGATGGGCCGCAAAAGCCAGCGTTCAGCATGACTGTTGGCCGTAGGAAAAAATTATAAATTTGTTCTAACAGTAAAAGAAATGTCATTGGCCTAACTAGGAATATTCCGTGGTAAAGGGCCATTTACCACGCTAAAAGTGTCTTACGTAACTGCACCTTTTCAACGCGATAAGACTTTGTAGAGAAGTTGACTGTACTTTTGTGACAAAAAGGAATGTTTTCCCCTGAGTGAAAATGGCGACCAATGGATCGATAGAAATTAAATAACTCAGAATGGCTTCGTTAATCTCAATATTAAGGACGAGAGCCTTGGCAAAACTCAGCAAGACGTACGTTTTATACTTTTTAGATCCTTTCCTTTTGCTTTCGATTCCTGTAAGTGTCTACTATAATTATATTCAAACTGGGCTGTAAATGTACTCAAACTGATGTTTCTAATATGTTTCTAAAGTTTACTTTTAATTCCTGTATTACTTTGAATGTGGATTGTAAATCAAATAATACCATTATTTATACTGAATATTGTAGTTCAAAATGTTACGTTTTACCAACTAAAAATTCTTGAAAGATCATGAGCGTTTACCATTAGTCTAGATCAGCTCATGATAAAAAGAATTCACTATCAATGAAAACTGTCCATCCAGATAACTGTATTTTTAAATACTATGCTCTCTAGAAAAGCCTTCAGTGTAATGTGTATATTAAATGATATTGGAAAAACAAGCTTCGATTTTCCTCGATCGTTGATTACTGCTTTAAAAACATTCCCTATTCGGTTGGATTTGTCAGCTTCAGATTTTCAAACTGGACTGTAACTGTACTTAAACTGATGTTTCTAATAATTATAGTGTGTCCCGCAAAAGTTTACTTTTAATTCCTGTATTACTTTGAATGTGGATTGTATTTATACTGAATATTGTAGTTCAAAATGTTACGTTTTGCCAACTAAAAATTCTTGAAAGATCATGAGCGTTTCCCATTAGTCCAGACCAGCTCATGAAGAAAGGAATTCGCTATCAATGAAAACTGTCCATCCAGATAACTGTATTTTTAAATACTATGCTCTCCAGAAAAGCCTTCAGTGTAATGTGTATATTAAAATGATATTGGAAAAACAAGCTTCGGTTTTCCTCGATCGCTGATTACTACTTTAAAAACATTCCCTATTCGGTTGGATACTCCTGCCCGTCGGTTGTTAGTATTTGTCAACTTTAGAGTTCACGGAGTACTTCCAGTTTTAGTGGAAGCAACAATACAGTGCCACTTCGCCCTAAAGGGGATTTTTGACGTTTTCCTGACTTCAAAAGGGGAAAATATAGCTTTTTCTCCCCCATCCCCCCCATGCAGTGTTGTGCTGCTGTCGAGCTACCTCAAGAAAACAGCAAACATCCCAACATTGAATGGAGGGGACAGGGGAGGGGTGTGGAGTTTTTTCGTTCTTTGAAGTCCTCCCTATTGAGTAATATGTCTCGACAAATTTTTCGCCGATTGTGAGGTCTGATTCTCGTTGGCATTTTGAGTGGTCGCTTACGAGAGGTTCGACCGTACGGGATTGCAGCCTCTCACCCCTCCCTCGATATAATCAATCGCTTGAAAACCAAAGCAGCGATCGAGACTATCGTACCAATCATATGGACTTCAAGTTTTTTATAATATCCTGGAATAATGTAGTCTGCTACACAGCCGTTTTTAGTGTCGTCACGCAACGCTCCTCTCTAAAAACGGCTGTGTAGCAGACTAGGAATAATGACAAAAATTTGTCTTGCTCATTTATTCTTTTGCTAGAATGAAGATGATGTGAACTTCGGAAAGGCAAATTTAAATGAAAATATCATCGTCGCGAAAAATAAAATTTCGCGACTTCAACGGGACGCAAACACATGGTCTCTGCGTTAGCGCTGCAGTGCTCTACCAACTGAGCTACGAAGACCCTCAAATTGGGAGCTTGCCAATTTGTTGAGTTCATCTTAAGCCGAGAAAAGGAATGAAACATAGAAGATGATGTAAACTGCGGAAATACAGATGTAAGTGAAGATATGATCGTCGCAGTGGCAATTGCAATTTTAGCCATGGCAACTAGACCCGAAAAAATTTCGGGACTTCAACGGCATTTGAACCCTTGGCCTCTGCGTTACCGTTGCAGTGCTCTGCCAACTGAGCTATGAAGACCCAACATTGGGACCTGCGGGGGTCAATTTAGTAAAACTTGTACAAGTGTACTTTACAAGTATAGTTATTGGGAGAGTCAGAGACAGAAACTGAGTAGGAATATGCGAATTTCTGGGCTCTTTTTCATTTCCTCCCCTCCCCTCCCCTACCGTTATTGCCGGTTTGTAACCGTTATGGTTTTCGGTTTACACCTAAATCCGAGTGTTCAGCACTCTTCTCGCCTTTTCAACTCTCTCGCATTGTGATCTTTTTCTAGTGTTACAATGCACTCAAGGAGGATCCACAATAAAGCGGATCTTTCACTTAATTTGTAGTTAAGTATGGACATGACAATGATTGTTTAATCAGCTAGTTGAAGCTAGCGCCCCCTGGCTTAATATCAGAAAATGAACTGAAGTAGCACTCAATACTGGCGCTCAATCACTTGCTCGTATTGAAGGTTCCGAATCGGCCGGGAAGTATCTAGCAATGCTATGACCTTCGATGAAAGGCAAAACTCGACTGCCCCCGGTTTCGTAGAAAAATGCCAATTAAAGGAGTCTAAAGCAATTCTAAATAAGTCTGTAACTTGAAGGACATCACACGTTCGTCACGGCTGACTAAAATGAAGTTTATTTCCCTAACTCGGGGTTTTAAATGAGGTATTAGGGCCAGCCAATGACAAATGAAGCGAAGCCTCGTTCAAATGATCGCCCATGCCATGCTGAAGAAATTTAGATAATACATCATTTTTCCCACTCAATACATACAACAAGACGTTATGCAAGTCTAGCCTGAAACACTGAAACAGTGGCCAGTTTGCAAGTTATACTCAAATGGTCAAGTATCCATGTAAAAGTATCCCTTTTCTTTCTCTAGTTTACTCTTCTATTGCGTGGAACCGTAAATTTCCGTGTGCACATTCCAATCACAATTGGCTCCGTACGTCAGTCATCAGTAAAGGGAAAGACCTCTCCGACCGTTACCTTCATGGGCCTGGCCTCCACATCCATGGAGGATACGGAAGGCATCTCACCTTATCCAAATGAAGGTACGCATGCGCAGCTCCAATCATGGACAAAAGTCTCGGGACACTTTTGCATTTCTGGGGCGTTTTCCATATTCACACAGGTCTAGCCCCTCCCCTCACCCCATAAACAATAAAGGACGCGTGTATCCAGAATTTTTCCCGTGTTTCAAACTTGTATAAGGTGGGGGAAGGGAGAACTGCAAGAAATTTCGAAAAGGATGCACTGTTTTAAGAGGAAACCTAGAAATGACAGAAAAATATGAATATTGCGGTACTGTCCCAAGGACTTTTGTCCAGGACTGTAGTTCGTTCAGGTTTAGCTCATGTATGTTGTCATTCGATTTTATCCTTGGTTGAAATTTTATTTTTCCTTGTTTCAAATTTATTATCTTACATTACTTTTATCCAAAAACAAAGGAAAATATAATTCAAACCAACTATACATTTGAACCGCAACATGTTCGAGGCCAAAAGAGAGCGTTTGAAATGAGAGAAATTCACGAGTGTAAAGAGCGTCACCAAATTTGTATAGTTCTAGACGTCCAAAATCCCCGTCCTTCAATTCTCGCTGGATACGTATTGGTATCAGCTTGTTACGGCGTCAAGAAGGGTAGTTTTTCATTTACCGGCCAACTTTTCCTGCGAGATGTTTGCTTCCATTACATATTACCCTGGCTTTCCAAAAATGTACAAGGAGTTCCGAGCATTACCTAAGATGTTCCGAAGACTTCCAAAGGTTGCCAAAAGACGACTAAAACTTCTAAAAACTGTAAAAGATGGAAAAGACCAAAGAATGAAACACCAAAGCAGCAAAACTAAACTTAACTGTCCGGTCGCGATGGGTTAATGAACAATTGATTTGTGAGGCATTTGTGAGGAAATGCCCTGATAAAGAACTTTGGATGAATGAGTGGAAAGGCTGGATCCCTGCAATTTTATACCACTGGTGCATTGTATTATTAGCCTGTTAGACTGACTCAGGATTCGACTTGTGCAAAAATCCTGAAGACTGACTAAAGTTATTCTGTAAAAACCATCACCAAGAAGAAAAAAGGCTAATTAGTTCGGATTTTAAGTTATTTGATAGTTTTTTTTACAAGTTGTGTTCTTCCGCAAAAACGCCAAAGCAGTGTTATGGGGCTGTCTTGGATTCAAATGCTCTCCAACCCAATCCCTTTTTCCTCGCCGTCCCAAGTTCGTGTGACAAGCGTATCTTTCAAATTCAAGATTAATTTAACTCTACAGGATTTGTAAAACGGACAGCGGCTTACGTTTATGTTTTTTTTTCTGATGGTATGGTTTGCCGTTCCCTATTTACATCCTCTATTAATTACATGGAGTAGTTTTTCTCATTAAAAACAATCATTTCCATTTCTTGTTGCAGCACCACCATCCTACGCAGAAAGCCTCAGTGGGCAGACGCGGCGATATGATACAGTGCATTTCGACAAAGGCATGGGAATGCCTCAATTAAGTGCTGCCGTTAAAAAGACTTCGTAGCCTTATGTGGCACTAGGCTTTGGTAGATTGTGCAAGCATAATTTTAAGCATAATTGAGCAAAACGAGCATCATTTTAAGCTTTTATTTCAGTTTAGCACTGCTAGCATAAACCGAGCTTTAATGCGTTGAAAACAAAAAAACACCATCATAGCTCCAGAATAATTCAGTTTGTATTTTATTTCTGTATTGTTTTTGGAAAATATTGAGGTCTGTGCTAAGGCCCATGGTCAAATATAGTAGGCGGAAGAGTAGAGGTGACCCTGTGCATATCTGAGAGACTGAGACTCTCCTCAGGCCACCACGCTTATGGCTGGACGGCTCGCCCCATCAGGCCTCAGATCAAAGATGGCGTCGTCCTCGAGTACATCCACTTGCACCGCTTCCACAACTTCCAGTGCCAGGGCCCTCGTCTGCAGCCGCTGAACGAGTATTCTCTATTCTTAACTCATCGTTCAACGATTCACAAGAGCACGCTCTCGTGGACTATTTACAGGCTTGTGTAATGCTTCAGTACAATAACTGATAACACAGAGATTAACAACATGCATAGTTGTCTTTATACTGAACTGACGGCTTTGCCTGGATGGCGTCTAAAACAAGTATGCGGGCTATAACTTTCTGACCCGGATTCAGAACCCAGAAACGGTTGATTTTGGTATCATTTGTTAATCATTTGGCTTTTCGAGGTGCGCACATGCGTATTTGCGATGCTAAAGACTGTAAGACTGGAAGGTGGACTATATGAATGTTTATTAAAGTCAGAATTGATAGAGTTAAGCTACTGATGATCTTTATTTTCCTTAAAATCAGTGTAAAATCTAAGTAGCATAATTTCGGTGACAGAGAGCATAATTTTCAAAAAGTAGCATAATTTTGGCATAATTTCTAAAAAATATGAGCATTGCTAAAAGCATAATATGCTTTTTTTTCGAGCACAATCTACCAAAGCCTATGTGGCACTGGATCAGATAGGGAGATCTAGCCGAGGTCCCCCTCCACCCCCCTCCCTTTAGCTTCCCCTTATCGGCCTTTAGTTCCGCCCATGATTATCAACGTCTGAAAAAAAACACTCGTTATATTTTTGTTAATAAAAGAACGAATTTACTGCCCAGGAGGAAAGTTATTCCAGTGATGCTTTTTTGTAAACTTTGTCCCACCTAGAGTAATAACAGGCTCAGGTTAAGGGTTTTGCTGGGTTTGATGCAGTTCCAGAAATTTATTATTCCAATAAAGTCGTATATAAAAAATAAACCAAAAATCAAAGACGTTGAGCCAAGGGAGACAAAAATTTTGCGCGTAAGATTCATAAAAGGAAACGTTTTTAACTAATCGGGAGAACATCTTTTAGCTTTTTGAGCCTTACTCATCCAAACCAAGAACGCCTCAAAGCACTGATTTCTAAAAGCAACAAACTTACTTATGGGCTATTCACATTATACGGGATTGACTGTCATTGTTGAACGAGTTCTTCTCGGCATCTCCAATTGTTTCTCTTTTTCGTTTACATGCATCAAAACGAAATTTCGTTCCGTACAACTCAATCGGGAATGAACGCATTCCGATTTTCAATCCGAATGAAATTCTAGCCTTGTTCGGGTACGACATTTCATTCTGGTATATCACGTAAACTGAAAACAGGTTTCTCGGATTGAAGGAAGAAAACCATGTGAGGCAGGAGCCGATTAAATGCCTTACGCTGAGCCGGTCGATTTTATCATGTGAATGCAGTACGAACTTACCCTGCTAGCAGATCGATCTTTCCTATCAAGCAGGTCGATATTTCCTATCTAGGAAAGACCGAAGCAACTCTGTTGGCAGGGTCAGGGTTCACTCTGGAACGAAACCCATTCCGGAATGAAAGTCATTCCGGTATCATCTAAACAGCGCCTAATAGTAGGGACCAGAATTTTATTACCTTCATATATATATATATGTATATATATTTTTGCTGGCTTTAGCTTTAAAAGCTTAAATTTCGTTTGAATCAAGTAAGGTCTATTCTTTCCAATCAATTTGCGTTTTACAAGAAAAAAAAGGGTATGTATAAACAAAGCACGTTTTAAGTTTTGCCTTTGTAAAAGGTTTGAAATCAGTAAAATTGATTCACCTAGTGTTTGTATTGTGTGTTTTAATGTCTGGTTTAATTTAATTCTGGAGCCATTTCGAAGCCGTTTTAGCGAGTTTTAGATTTTGCTCGTAATAACTACAAAACTCGAAAGAGCTA
>OZ037993.1:4971285-5088785 GCA_964035705.1 Porites rus
GAATCTCATAGTTTATTAGATATAATCCGTGTAAAGTTTGCTTATCATTTTCGCATAAGTTATGACCTAAATTTGGAAACCGCTGAATTTCTCGAATTGGGTCTTTGCGATTTTGGTGAAACTCTGTTCAGCGCAAGACACTAATGCGCACTATGTGTATCCGAGAGATTTTCACGAAAAAATGCTGGCAACAGCCGATTTTCGACTCAGACCTTAAAGGGGCGTGGCATTATAACCACGTGACATTTACTCCGATCGCCAAAAATTTTATGTTATATTGTAGATTGATCTATATGTTATCCATTCTATGTGTTATACTTACGATAAAAGTAAAGGTGGGGATACCAGAGAGCTTCAAAGTAGGATGGTACCCCCTAAAAAAAACTGGGTCGAGTCACCTTAAATACGCTAACCTGTTTAAGATTCCATTTTCCTGTTTGTCGGGGCTTTCCCTGCTGTCTCTAACCGTATTCTGAGTCATGTTATTTCTTATTAGGGGATGAATAGGTCGTCAGACCGTGTTTCTAGACTTCGTAAACCTCAAAACTGACATAATTGCCGTGCGCCCTTTTCGTTTGCTGTGGAGCTCGATAGGCTGGACACGATTTTTCGAGTGACTCAATATTTTGGCACAACTTGTGCACAGATTAGGCACAGTTTGGGCACAACTTGTGCACAGATTAGGCACAGTTTGGGCACAACTTAGGCACGGCTTAGGCACGGTTTTCAAAACTAAAATGCACACTTTATGCACATCTTAGGCACATTTTAGGCACAAAATCTTTTTATAACATAGCGCGCGTGCTTGCCCCATATAAGTCCTATTGAGCCGCTATGAACAAAATCTTTATTTACGCACGCCCGTGCGTAAATAAGATGACGTGAGCATTTTTCTTTCTTACCTGGCTGCAAAGTTGTCGTCTTTTGAGCTGCAGTGCACTTTTCCTTCTCTTTAAAATATGGAAGAAACCAGCGAAGAACTGCCCAATTTTTCTATCGGCATTGACCTTTTAGGTCCCGATCCAACAAGCGGCAAAAATAAAGCCGAATTAAAAAAAACTCGCAAGTTGAGCGTTTCGCAAATTTGTCGAAGACGAGCTGCAGCAAATTTTGGCTGAAAGACATTCACTGGGAACAGAACAGACACCAACTGGTCATCAACAATATTTAAAGGCAAAATCTCCGTTTTTATTGTTGTTTTTAAATTTGTTATGCACTTTGTTATCTCCGTACAATCCGACTCAAGCAGGAAGATTTATCTCGCAATAACAACACAAATTACACAAGAAGACATAAATTTATTACTCACAAAAACAACTGCTGCCAGGTCAGGAAGCCGTAATGACCAGCCAATGTTCGTAAATGAATATAAGTTTAAAGAAGGATGACAGTCGTCTTCGCTAAAAAACATGTTTTCTGGATTTCGCCGAGCAAAACGTAAACATCTTTTCAGCAAATCCAAACCATACTCCACGACTTCCTACGAACAAGTTAGTATTTTAACTTTAGGTGAACTTTAAGACTCTTTTACCTTTGTTTCTGCTTAGTTTCCATTGATCGTTAACGAATAAAGAAGCAAATTTTCTTTCTCACTTTTACAGAAAGAATATTTTCATTCAGACTTGACGATTGTGGCGTGTTCGTAATCAGCCAATAGAACCGTTCGTTATTGTGTCGCGCGTTACGAGAATTTTGCAGTTAATCAAAAAGCAAGCATTTTTGTCAGCTATGTTATAAAAGAATTTCCTCATGCTTTTAGCTGTGCGTATATCGAGTTATGGATGCACTTGGGAAGTTTGGAGAGCACTCAAGAAGCTAGAGTTGCACTCGGCTATCGCCTCGTGCAACTCTTACGCATCTTTCGTGCTCTCCAAATTTCCCGCGTGCATCCATAACTCGATATACGCACGCTAAGCATGAACAAATTCTTAAATGCCAAAGCACACTCTAGAATCCGATTTTCGGTCCAACGCACGGTTTACGAATTTTCACGTTAAAAAAATGCTGTCTAACCTTACATACTTGATCTTAGCGTAAAAATGGGTTTCCCGAAGTCTTAACAGTTAGTCTATAAGGAAGGTTTAACTTATGAGCATTCCAAAAATTATTATTTCTTCTCTTAACAACAACAGAAAGTCAATGAAAAGCAATCTTTTAAATTGACGTTCGCGCTGTACAGAGATCGTATGTAGACAGAACATCTTTCTGAAAACGCCCTAAACTTTGTTATTTTGCCATTATGTTCAGTAATTTTTAATACAGTTAGTACTCATAAGTCACTGACCTCTTCGGAGAAATTTTTCCATAGTACCATTAACAGAAACAGAGAAATCCCACAATTATGCATGCGTGGTTAGACTGTAAATGTTACTCGAGCTGTTAAAAAATGGTCCCATTTTGAGCCATACTTTTCATATTTCAATTTTATTTTGGTCTTACAGCCAGAAAAAAATATTAAATGAAAAGCTGTCTATAAACTTTAACTTCTTGTCAAATATCGATGCGATCTGAGTTTTAATAAGTTCATAAGAGCCAAACGATGTGAGATTCTTAGCCGTGTACACCAGTAGCGTGCGCCAGGCCTTTGGAAGTAATTGATATACTGGATCAGTTAATTCCAAGAAAAATTCCTCTTCACCCCCAGTTGCCCACCACTTCCAGGCATACCTCAGGCATTTACCTCCCTTTGGGACTAGGTGCAATGTATTTGATGCAAAGTGGAGCCCACAAGGACCACATAGGGGCTGGTTGTTTATTATACGTGAGAGGGGGCTGGTCATTTTGCTGGGGGGTCATTTTCAGTTAAGGGAGTGTTACCTGGCGGGTCATTTTCAGAATTTCATGAAAGTAGTACAAAGTAGTCAAGCATGAGTTGAAATTTTCATGTAACAGCCATAAATAGTGAACACCCATCTTATAAACACAACTCAGTAGATTTAGTATGTACTGAACTTCGGCACAATTTAATGTAGCAAGAATATTGATTAGTAGCTTCGACTGCAATCAGATGGGTGAGGGGGGTCACTTTCACAATACATAAGATTTATGGGGGTCATTTCTAAAAAGCTAGGATGAACTGGCGGGTCGGTTTGAAAATCCTAGAAGCTAAGCTTTTTTCCTATTACCATTAATACCTACCTACCCAAGTGTACCTATCTATCTACTTTGATTGACAGCTCCAGGTCAGAGTGGCGATGACCCAGTTCTCCAGCCTGGTGATTACTCCTATCCATTTCAGTTTCTAATCCCAGACATTAATATGCCAACCTCAGTAGAAGGAAGGTATGGCTATGTTCGCTACTGGTTAAAAGGAATTGTTGACCGCCCATGGAGATTTGATATCACTACCAAAGCAGCTTTCACTATGTTGGAATATGTGGACATCAATACACCTCTCCTTTTAGTAAGTTTTTATTAACATCATGATCTTTCCCTAGCAAATCAAATACAATGTATTGGGACTGTGCTTACTCTTACAAAGCTTTTTTCCTCTAATGAGTATCAGAAAATACAGAGAGAGGAAATCTGAAAATATTAATTACCAAGTTATTCGTAACTTTTTCAACAGGACCTTGGAAAACTGGCAGAGACATATTTTGGTAGACTTAATTTTAATAAATGTGATTTGGAAAAGAAATTGGTTTTGAAAAATACAAGTATCTTTGATCGTTATGATTGCAACAATCATAACGATTATCACCTACCTGATGTCACGCAACCGCTTGTCATTCCATCAAAGCGGCAACAAGTCACTCCATTCAACCGAGACCTTGAATATTTACACCACGGATCGAATTCTAGAGGCGATGGACAAAAATGAAAATAAGCGCATTAGTCTTACTCGACCTCTCAAAGGCTTTTGACAGTATTTGCCATCAGAAGTTACTCCAGAAGCTCTCCGCTGTAGGTGCCTCACCCGCCACAGTTCAGCGGTTCTGCAGCTACCTTTCAGACCGGACCCAATCAGTGCGTATCGATTCTGTGCTATCAGATCCACTACCAATCACACACGGAGTGCCCCAGGGAGCGATTCTTTCGCCGCTCCTCTTCTGTATTTATCTAAACGATCTGCCAGGCGCTCCTCAATTCTGCCAGCTTGAGTCATACGTCAATGACTCCAAAGTTTTGCTTTCTTTTCCCGTTGCCGATGTCATTAATGCTAAGTTCAAGCTCGAAGATGATTTGCCCAATGTTGCCACCTGGTGTTGCACAAATGATTTGTTAATAAACCCCGAGAAAACGAAGTTCATGTTGATCGGCACCAAGCAAATGATAAGTAAACATTCAGTTAATTTTACTGTTTCGTTTATTGGAAAGACTCTTACGGCTGTCGAATCAGCAAGAGATCTAGGAGTATACATAGATTTACACCTGACCTATGACACTCACATCTCCCACTTAGTCTCTTCTTGCTTGACTAAACTGGTTCAGATCAACCGCGTGAAATATTGTTTTGATAGAAAGACTTTGGTTTTAATTATTACATCTCTCGTCTTTAGCAAAATGCTCTACTGTTCGACCGTGTGGTCTAATACCTCATCTAAGAACATTCATAAGCTGCAACTAATATTCAGAATTTCGCCTGCAAAATCATCTGCGGCGCTCGGAAATATGACCACGTGACGCCATTACTTGACGAACTCAACTGGCTTCCAGTTAGCAAGATGCTCAAATTCAGAGACGTTGTTATGGCTTATAAGTGTGCCAACAATTTAGCTCCTGAATACCTAGCTATGTGCTAAGTTTATAAAGCGATCTTCTGTACATAATCGCACAACCCGTAATAATGAGAAGTTCGAAATCCCATTATTCAGGTCAGCCACTGGCCAACGGACCTTCGCCTATAGAGCAGTATCCCTGTGGAACACGTTAGACGAAGACCTTAGAAACGCTACAACTGTAAAGGCCTTTAAGAAAGCCCTGAAACTTGTAATGAATGAATGATTGGATGACAGTTAGCATTTAACAATATTAACTTGTTAGATATAGTTTGCATTTATATTTGTAAATAGGTACTGAAAAACCTTTTTTTGGGAGTATTTATTAAAGTTCTATTCTATTGCAACATGTTTGCCTTCAGTATACATGAACATGGTGGTGTAGCTGTAGTTGTAACCTATTCTGTATAGTCAGAAACTCTTATGAGTTTCTGGTATAGTATAATGAAGGTATATTAAATGAACAGAGTATTAGCATCATGAGATTGCAAAAACTGGCAAAGTAAAGTCCCTTAGTGCCCCCTATACAGGGTTGGACATTGGCGCTCGCGCACTAACCCAGGCAAGTTCCAAAATGGTCGGGCAAGTACAAATCAAGAATCACATGCCCGGTTTGGCGAGTACGGTGTTCATACTGGCACAATACGTTAATAATAATTATTCAAATTTAATGTCACTTTTAACTTTCCACTTGAAAATACTCTACACTTCTGTCCTTTAGCCAGAAGCTTACCATTCTGAAATATTCATCAACCCTGGTCTGTATTTTTTAAAACGGGCTTGTGAACAGACAAAACGCTCTCTGCTTCGATGATTGCCACATGAAGGATGAACACTTGTACAACTTAGTATCGGTAATACCTCTGGTCATTGATGTGAAATATATGAAATAATTCATTTTTGAACTGCGGTTGTAGATGAGAGTCAGAAGAATGATCATCGCAGTAAATTTTCCAATTTAAGCAATTGGAAAGAAGAAGCCTGAGAAAAATCAGGGCTTCAACGGGATTCGAACCCGTGACCTCCGCGTTACCGGTGCGTTGCTCTACCAACTGAGCTATGAAGCCACATGTGTGGCTTCATTTGCTGCGATGATCATTCTTCACTCTCATCTACAACCGCAGTTCAAAAATGAATTATTTCATATACTTCACATCATTTCACTCCTCACGGGAGATATGAACTCAATAAAAATTGACCTCGCTCCCAATGTGTGTCTTCATAGCTCAGTTGGTAGAGCAACGCACCGGTAACGCGGAGGTCACGGGTTCGAATCCCGTTGAAGCCCTGATTTTTTCAGGCTTCTTCTTTCCAATTGCTTAAATTGGAAAATTTACTGCAATGATCATTCTTCACTCTCACCTCTGGTCATTATAGTTAAATACACAGTGTCGTCCATAGAACCGCAAAATGCAGGAAAATAGAAAGATTGGAGAGAGCATCATGTTTATGGCAAAATTGGCAAACATGAATTTGTACCACGTGACCAAGTTTCCCCTTTACTTATTGTTGTTTACTGTTCATTATTTCTACATGTAAATAAGTAGTTTCATGCAATTTTTTATCCATAATGATTGTTTTGAGCTGTTTTTATCAGCTCATTTTCTATTTTGAGCAATTCTCAATGTGAATCTGACTTTTGCTGTTTGTGGTATACATGAAGCTTAAACTCTCCATTAAGAGTCACATTTACGGTAAGCGGAAAACATCAGATTGAAGTTGAGAATTTTTCAGAAAAGAAAATAATCAGATAAAAACTATCTGGAACAATTCTTATGGATAAAACTGGCATGAAACTATGTATTTTTGTGTTAGAAGTAACAAACAGTAAACGACAATTAAGAAGAAAACTGATATATGCCCAAGTTTGCACACAGGAGCAAAAATTGTGAAAAGTTGGAGAAAATTAAAATTTATTGCAATTTTTGCTGCTGTGTGCAAACCTGGACATAAGTGGGAAAACTTGGTCATGCAGTACAAATTCACGTTTGCCGTTTGGCATAAAAAAGACTCTTAATCAATGTAATGGTTCTATCTTGCCGCCGCTTTTAGTGTATAATTTCAACACTTTGCTTGAGTATAGTGTTGTTTCCTTTTTGTTTATTATTAAGGTCTGTTTCAGGGCATGGTGAGTGAACGTCCATGCAGTGAGGAGGGGGCTATTGGGCAAGTGAAAACTGATCTGGGCGAGTGCTCCTAAACTTTAGTTTTAGTTTTAGTTATCGTAGCAGTTTTATAATATACTAAGCCTTAGATAGGGCTAAAGTGACTTGAGTCAAGTCCAATACGACCAACACTTATTTCAACTCTTATTTCCTCAGCAACCTTGTCAGATCCAAGAGGATCGTAATGTGGGATGCCTGTGCTGTGCATCTGGTCCACTCAGTACTATTGTCTATACTGACAGAGGAGGTTACTGTCCAGGAGAATCTATTGGTGTCTCGGCAGTCATTAATAATAATTCAAAAAATGAGATTTTTGGGCTGGAGATACAACTTATTCAACTCACTGTGTTCATTGCTTCTGGTGGTGGGTATAAGAACTAACGTCACACTTAAGAACAAGTCTAGAACGAATTATTTAATAGTCAATTTAATTTGATTTAGTATTTGTGTCAGAATTGTTTTGAATTGTAGTTATAAAGGTGTGAAATATATTAACCTTTTCACGAGAATGATTGACCAAGATTTGCAACGAGGTTATAACATTTGAGTCACTTTTTGATTTACTATATGGTGTGACCATTAAAATGAAAACTTTTGGCAGTTGTCTTTCACATGATACTATTTGTCAGCTCAGGGTGGATAACAAATGATAACACTTAAGTATAGGGACCTTACATATAAGCATATTGATCAAGTCCTTAGTACATAAGAAAGCTTCACCTCTAGTTGGAGAAGAAAAAAATTCCTGAAAGGCTGCCTGGTCATATTTATTTGATGGAGTTGAAAGCTGGCTACCTTTTGTAATATACCATAAAATTCCGAAAATATGCCCCGGGGCTTATATTTTTCAAAGGCCCTTTTTGAGGGGCTTATATTCAGAGGAGCTTATCTACGGAGGGAAATTTACGTTTTGAAATCTATTGGGCTAGCCTTATAGTTGCTAGTAAATTTACCGTTTTTGCTTTGTTTTACTTTGTAATTTGAGGGCAATTTTCCAAGTACAAGCCCCCGGGGGGTTTATATTTGGAGGGGCTTATTTTTCGGAATTTTACGGTAATTATGTTGCATGTACTATATTCCATAATCATGACACCAAATTTTGGTATGACCCTCTTAACTTTCTTTTTGTGTAAAAAAATCTCAAGATCTGAAAGAAAAAAAAGACATACAACTAACGTAATATAGAAAAATTTGTTTTCTTAACTTAATTTATAATTTCACCAATTTTAGGGTAATGGCTATAGTCATACTAAAAATGTTACATAAAATTGAATTTCCTTGCACTATTTGATAGGAGAAAGATAACCTCAAGAATAGGGCCTATTTGGTAGCCAGCTCTCTTATCATGTATGATCCCCTGTTGACTCTCATCTTCCTCATATTCTGATTTGGCTGAACTATCAAACACCCGGACATTTTGAAGCTATACCCCTAAAACAGTGGCTTGTGGCTACATGGTTACATAGCCACGTAGCTGTGTAGCCACTTAGCCGCGAGGCAGCTTTCGCGCTGCTGTACCTCTTATTTTGCAAACCAAAAAAACAAGCCATGAGTCCCATAGCCACATAGCCACTGTTTTAGGGGTGTAGGTTAGAAGTGGCTGCAGTTACTTCCATGATTTTCATCTTCATCATCACCATGATCAATTTAATTCATTTCTAGGTCAACAAAAACACTGGGGAGATAAGGTTGCATCCATGTTTCAAGAAGGAGTGAAGCCTGGGGAAGAGACTCGCATGCCAATGGTACCACTTCCAGTCCCCTCTCTGCCCCCAACCATGACGAGTTGCAGTTGCATAAGGATATCATATTTTCTACGGGTAATTTACCCATTATCTGTCCATTTAGCTGAATTTTTTAAAAGACCTGATGTTTTTCTTTACGACTGTCATTTGCTGCCTTGCCAACATTTGCCATTAAGTCAGACCAACCGTAGGTGTTCTGGTTCAGGGACCGCGGAGACCAATTTAAGGTGGTAGGGCTAAAAAATCTGGCGGTGTTTCGCCATTTATCGTGCATTTGCTCGCCATCTTATTTACCACCTCAACAAATATAACATAAACGTCCATACGTGTTATACTATCCAATATAGGCAATATGTTAAATAAACCTCCTAAGTGCCGAAGCTTCTCTTGCGATTCTTATTGAGGGAAACAAACTCCTGTGTAGCTATAGACACTGTCTGTTCTCCGCTTGTGACCATTCAACACTGCTAGGTCACCCATCCTGGATGGAAGCCACGTCTTCAGACGCCGTGCAGATGAGAATGAACGTTCGTCAGCAGCGCTGGTTGCAGGCAGCTTACAGATAGTTTGGGCTTTCTGAATTAGCTTCTTTTCTGGTTCTGGAAACTTTGATACCGCCAACAGGATTTGGTCAAAACATTCTGACAGCCATCTTCTCCTATAACATAACTTCCAAAATACAGGGGCACCCAGCGTCAATTTTCAAAAAATTTCTCTTCGGAAGACGATTTGAGATATAGAATTTTCGGAAAATTTGTTGTAAAATTTCTTGCTTGCCTGCCTCCTAGGATTTTCGAACATCTAAAGAATGGTATAATGGCCCATTTTTAACGGATTTTTACCCTAAAAAGGTCACCAAGAATTTTCGGGAGCCTTTTTTCTGGCTGAAATTCTCGAAAAGGCAAGTTTTGATCTCTATAATTTTCGAATCACTATACTTTCAGCTGGGAAATCCGAACAGATGAAATATTTTTAGGGGATAAAAATATGCCTACATCTACAGTTTAAATACTAAAAATTAATGCGTTTAGCGTCTCGTTGGGTGCCCCTGAAAACACTCAGTTGCATGGCAAGGTAGCGCCCCTGTATCAACATCTTCTCTGTATGATGCTTCAAGAAACTTGAACTCTGCCTCATAGTGGTCACCATTATCAGCTTTAACCAAGAGGGTCTCCATCTGGGCGTAGGAGCTGAAGCTCTCCTGATAGATAGCACTGACGATAAGATCAATAGCCTCATAATAGACCCTTTTAAAGTGATCTTTGGCAGTTTTGGGGGTAGTTTCGTGCACCAGCACCAGCCTCCATTCAGTACCCTGAAGATCCTTAGATAGATTATTAGTGTGGGAATGAAGCCGCCCTCCAAAGAAAAAGTCACATCGTTCCATTTAGGTCTTACATCCTATTATCCTTGCACGCACATCGGGTTGTAATCGTTCGGACAAGCAAACATCCCACTCTTCCATAAGAACTGCATAGTTCTCAAGAATTCGTCGAAAACAACTGGCTCTAACCGTGCACCTTTTAGGGAAAAGTCCAGTAATTCCACAGGTAATTTTTTCCATGTCAGCTAGAGCCCTAGAAAATAAATCCCAGCAAAAGAGTGGTAGGGCTATAGCCCTACCAGCCCCTCCCCCTCCGCGGTCCCTGTGGTTTGAATGACGGGACTTGCATCTGTGGTGAATTCATCTGGTGATGGAATGTTTTTAGTACAGCTAAGAACCCCTCTTACTTAAAATATAATTTTCCTGCTTAAACAGAGACCTCACATGGCGAGAAAAAATGAGAGGATTTTTCTTTTGCCTTCAAACCTCGGCTAACAAGGAACAGTTACGAATTGAAGTGCCGAGGTTTGTTTCATTCATTAACAAACGAATCCTGAAAATGCTCAAATAAGCTGAGTTGGATTGGCTAATAAAAAAGTTATTTTCCCCACTGTCTTTCACAGATATGTACTGGGATGATATAAAAATTAATCGAGTTAAACGCCAACAGTTGTAGGTCAGTTCTGTTCGTTGCTTATTTTTTTCTTGCCTCCTTTCAACAGCTGAAAGTTAGAGTGAAGGGTGCCTTCAACTCAACATTAAACATTCCTATCACAATTGGCTCAGTTCCATATCGGCCGCCCCTTCATCCAGCCCAATACCCACCCCCAGGTGCTGCTTTGACTCCTAGTGCCCCACCACTGGCGGGATTTGACGGAGCATCAGCGTATCCACCAGCCGGTACACAGTATGGTGACCCTGCGCAGAATTATCCAAATATTGGTAAGAAACATTTTGTATCGTGACTACCGTAGTATTCCGAAATTAATCCCACCCGACCACCTACCCACCCATCCCCACAAAAATTACGGCTACCCGTAGGGTTACTCTAAACTTTGGTGTGGTTACACTAGACCATTTCCCACAAGCGGGTTGGGCTCGCTTTGGGATCTGATCACTTTGATGTTTTCGGTCACACGCCAATAAATTGCCCAAGGGAAAGAAGAGCTTGGACCCGGTTTCGCGGGGGTCAATTTATAAAATGAAAGAAAAAAACTGGCTCCAGAACTCTTTGACCTAAGATTTTGCTTATGAAACATTTCTTGTTTTTGATTTCAGCTCCTCCTTCGTACGCAGAGTGTGTTAGCGGTGGAGCGTCAATCGATGACGAGGGCGATAAAAAGACGCTGGGTGATACCAGCTTTACACCAATGTACCCGTTTGTTAATAACTACCAATTCCCCTCTGCACCGCCACCTTCATTTCCCTAAGAGGGAAGTACAACTAGCTTCGAAGTGGCAGACATTAGCCATGTCATTTATGAAGAAGTTATTTCTTAAAAACTGTAAAGCTATCGATAGTGGGGGATTAGTTTTTGCTGGGTATGTGCCGCTGGCCCCTCAGAGCCCCTACCCCATTATGGTCTATTCTTTGGCCAATTAAAGACCCGTCTTTTTGATTTTTTGGGAAATGTAATTTTCGCGATCCCAAACTTAGTCACTTTCTATTTATGTATCTACCTTATCAATCCTTTAAATAGGTCATAATAAAATAAATTGACCCATTTTTTGAACTGAATGAAGAACACTTTACTTTTCACCTACAGTACAAACATTCTGGTACGTTTGCTAACCGAAAATATGAAGAACTTTCTTGCCTCAAAAATCCTAAAATCTGCGACCCTATTCTAGTAACTCTTTTGAAAATGCGACCCCATTATAGTCAACCCCATCCAGCGGCACATCCCCATTAGCCTCTTATAAGGAAGTACCCCCCCCCCCCGGGGCGATAGTACTATCGCACGAGTGGGCACGTTTATAATTAGCTTGTAGATTAGCTGGTGATAGTGCGAATTTGAGCATCCACACTGTAAAAAAGATGTGTAGAATGATGAATTGATATGAAAATTGAAAAAACTGGTATACGATTTGAAATACCGTAAAGTAGAAACAGTTCTCGCGACATACCACTTCATGGAATTAGCAAAGAATGTGAAAAGAGGTTTATAGGACCATTTGATGGGCCGCAAAAGCCAGCGTTTACCATGATTGTTGGCCGTGGAAAAAAATTGTAAATTTATTCTAACAGTAAAAGAAATGTCATTTGCCTAACCATTTGAAATACCGTAAAGTAGGAACAGTGCTCGCGACATACCACTTCATGGAATTAGCAAAGAATGTGAAAAGAGGTTTATAGGACCATTTGATGGGCCGCAAAAGCCAGCGTTCACCATGATTGTTGGCCGTGGAAAAAAATTGTAAATTTATTCTAACAGTAAAAGAAATGTCATTTGCCTAACCATTTGAAATACCGTAAAGTAGAAACAGTGCTCGCGACATACCACTTCATGGAATTAGCAAAGAATGTGAAAAGAGGTTTATAGGACCATTTGATGGGCCGCAAAAGCCAGCGTTTACCATGATTGTTGGCCGTGGAAAAAAATTGTAAATTTATTCTAACAGTAAAAGAAATATCATTTGCCTAACCATTTGAAATACCGTAAAGTAGAAATAGTGCTCGCGACATACCACTTCATGGAATTAGCAAAGAATGTGAAAAGAGGTTTATAGGACCATTTGATGGGCCGCAAAAGCCAGCGCTTACCATGATTGTTGGCCGTGGAAAAAAATTGTAAATTTATTCTAACAGTAAGAGAAATGTCATTGGCCTAACCAGGAATATTCCGTAATAAAGGGCCATTTACCACGCTAAAAGTGTCTTACGTAACTGCACCTTTTCAACTCGATAAGACTTTGTAGAGAAGTTGACTGTACTTTTGTGACAAAAAGGAATGTTTTCCCCTGAGTGAAAACGGCGACCAATGGATCGATAGAAATTAAATAGCTTAGAATGGCTTCGTTAATCTCAATGTTAAGGACGAGAGCCTTGGCAAAACTCAGCAAGACGTACGTTTTATACTTTTTAGATCCTTTCCGTTTGCTTTCGATTCCTATAAGCGTTTACTATAATTATATTCAAACTGGACTGTAACTGTACTTAAACTGATGTCTCTAATATTTATAATATGTGTTCGGCAAAAGTTTACTTTTAATTCCTGTGCTACTTTGAATGTGGATTGTAAATCAAATAATACCATTATTTATACTGAATATTGTAGTTCAAAATGTTACGTTTTACCAACTTAAAATTCTTGAAAGATCATGAGCGTTTCCCATTAGTCCAGATCAGCTCATGAAGAAAGGAATTCACTATCAATGAAAACTGTCCATCCAGATAACTGTATTTTTAAATACTATGCTCTCGAGAAAAGCCTTCAGTGTAATGTC
The DNA here is from genome assembly GCA_964035705.1 of Porites rus. NCBI lineage: Eukaryota > Metazoa > Cnidaria > Anthozoa > Scleractinia > Poritidae > Porites > Porites rus. Next base: position 4,984,684 of record OZ037993.1, read on the forward strand.
TATATTTAAATGATATTGGAAAACCAAGCTTCGATTTTCCTCGATCATGGATTACTAGTTTAAAAACTTTCCCTAATCGGTTGGATACTCCTGCCCGTCGGTTGTTAGTATTTGTCAATTTTAGAGTACACGGAACACTTCCAGTTGTAGTGGAAGTAACATTACAGTGCCACTTCGCCCTAAAGGGGATTTTTGACGTTTTCCTGACTTCAAAAGGGGAAAATATAGCTTTTTCTCCCCCATCCCTTCCATGCAATGTTGTACCGCTGTTCGAGCTACCTCAAGAAAACAACAAACATCCTAACATTGAATGGAGGGGACAGGGGAGGGGTGTGAAGTTTTTTGGTTCTTTGAAGTCCTCCCTATTGAGTACAATGTCTCAACAAATTTTTCGCCGATTGTGAGGTCTGATTCTTGTCGGCGTTTTGAGTGGTCGCTTACGAGAGGTTCGACCGTCGGGGTTGCAGCCTCTCACCCCTCCCTCGATATAATCAATAGCTTGAAAAGCCTAGCAGCGATCGAGACTATCGTACCAATCATATGGACTTCAAGTTTTTATAATATCCTCGAATAATGACAAAAATTTGTCTTGCTCATTTATTCTTTTGCGAGAATGAAGATGGTGTGAACTGCGGAAATGCAAATTTAAATGAAGATATCATCGCGAAAAAATTTCGCGACTTCAACGCGACGCAGACACATGGTCTCTGCGTTAGCGCTGCAGTGCTCTACCAACTGAGCTACGAAGACCCTCAAACTGGGAGCTTGCCAATTTGTTGAGTTCATCTTAAGCCGTGAAAAGGAATGAAACATAGAAGATGATGTAAACTGATCGTGGTAGTGGCAATTGCAATTTTAGCCATGGCACTAGACCCGAAAAAATTTCGGGACTTCAACGGCATTTGAACCCTTGGCCTCTGCGTTACCGTTGCAGTGCTCTGCCAACTGAGCTATGAAGACCCAACATTGGGACCTGCAGGGGTCAATTTAGTAAAACTTTTACAAGTGTACTTTACAAGTGTAGTTATTGGGAGAGTCAGAGGCAGAAACTGAGTAGGAATATGGGAATTTCTGGGCTCTTTTTCATTTCCTCCCCTCCCCTCCCCTACCGTTATTGCCGGTTTGTAACCGTTATGGTTTTCGGTTTACACCTACATCCGAGTGTTCAGCACTCTTCTCGCCTTTTCAACTCTCTCGCATTGTGATCTTTTTCTAGTGTTACAATGCACTCAAGGAGGATCCACAATAAAGCGGATCTTTCACTTAATTTGTAGTTAAGTATGGACATGACAATGATTGTTTAATCAGCTAGTTGAAGCTAGCGCCCCCTGGCTTAATATCAGAAAATGAACTGAAGTAGTACTCAATACTGGCGCTCAATCACTTGCTCGTATTGAAGGTTCCGAATCGGCCGGGAAGTATCTAGCAATGCTATGACCTTCGATGAAAGGCAAAACTCGACTGCCCCCGGTTTCGTAGAAAAATGCCAATTAAAGGAGTCTAAAGCAATTCTAAATAAGTCTGTAACTTGAAGGACATCACACGTTCGTCACGGCTGACTAAAATGAAGTTTATTTCCCTAACTCGGGGTTTTAAATGAGGTATTAGGGCCAGCCAATGACAAATGAAGCGAAGCCTCGTTCAAATGATTGCCCATGCCATGCTGAAGAAATTTAGATAATACATCATTTTTCCCACTCAATACATACAACAAGACGTTATGCAAGTCTAGCCTGAAACACTGAAACAGTGGCCAGTTTGCAAGTTATACTCAACTGGTCAAGTATTCATGTAAAAGTATCCCTTTTCTTTCTCTAGTTTACTCTTCTATTGCGTGGAACCGTAAATTTCCGTGTGCACATTCCAATCACAATTGGCTCCGTACGTCAGTCATCAGTAAAGGGAAAGACCTCTCCGACCGTTACCTTCATGGGCCTGGCCTCCACATCCATGGAGGATACGGAAGGCATCTCACCTTATCCAAATGAAGGTACGCATGCGCAGCTCCAATCATGGACAAAAGTCTCGGGACACTTTTGCATTTCTGGGGCGTTTTCCATATTCACACAGGTCTAGCCCCTCCCCTCACCCCATAAACAATAAAGGACGCGTGTATCCAGAATTTTTCCCGTGTTTCAACCTTGTATAGGGTGGGGAAAGGGAGAACTGCAAGAAATTTCGAAAAGGATGCACTGTTTTAAGAGGAAACCTAGAAATGACAGAAAAATATGAATATTGCAGTACTGTCCCAAGGACTTTTGTCCAGGATTGTAGTTCGTTCAGGTTTAGCTCATGTATGTTGTCATTCGATTTTATCCTTGGTTGAAATTTTATTTTTCCTTGTTTCAAATTTATTATCTTACATTACTTTTACCCAAAAACAAAGGAAAATATAATTCAAACCAACTATACATTTGAACTGCAACATGTTCGAGGGCAAAAGAGAGCGTTTGAAATGAGAGAAATTCACGAGTGTAAAGAGCGTCACCAAATTTGTATAGTTCTAGACGTCCAAAATCCCCGTCCTTCAATTCTCGCTGGATACGTATTGGTATCAGCTTGTTACGGCGTCAATAAGGGTAGTTTTTCATTTACCGGCCAACTTTTCCTGCGAGATGTTTGCTTCCATTACATATTACCCTGGCTTTCCAGAAATGTACAAGGAGTTCCGAGCATTACCTAAGATGTTCCGAAGACTTCCAAAGGTTGCCAAAAGACGACTAAAACTTCTAAAAACTGTAAAAGATGGAAAAGACCAAAGAATGAAACACCAAAGCAGCAAAACTAAACTTAACTGTCCGGTCGCGATGGGTTAATGAACAATTAATTTGTGAGGCATTTGTGAGGAAATGCCCTGATAAAGAACTTTGGATGAATGAGTGGAAAGGCTGGATCCCTGCAATTTTATACCACTGGTGCATTGTATTATTAGCCTGTTAAACTGACTCAGGATTCGACTTGTGCAAAAATCCTGAAGACTGACTAAAGTTATTCTGTAAAAACCATCACCAAGAAGAAAAAAGGCTAATTAGTCCGGATTTTGAGTTATTTCTTACGGTTTTTTTTACAAGTTGTGTTCTTCCGCAAAAACGCCATAGCAGTGTTATGGGGCTGTCTTGGATTCAAATGCTCTCCAACCCAATCCCTTTTTCCTCGCCGTCCCAAGTTCGTGTGACAAGCGTATCTTTCAAATTCAAGATTAATTTAACTCTACAGGATTTGTAAAACGGACAGCGGCTTACGTTTATGTTTTTTTTTCTGATGGTATGGTTTGCCGTTCCCTATTTACATCCTCTATTAATTACATGGAGTAGTTTTTCTCATTAAAAACAATCATTTCCATTTCTTGTTGCAGCACCACCATCCTACGCAGAAAGCGTCAGTGGGCAGACGCGGCGATATGATACAGTGCATTTCGACAAAGGCATGGGAATGCCTCAATTCAGTGCTGCCGTTAAAGAGACTTCGTAGCCTTATGTGGCACTAGGCTTTGGTAGATTGTGCAAGCATAATTTTAAGCATAATTGAGCAAAACGAGCATCATTTTAAGCTTTTATTTCAGTTTAGCACTGCTAGCATAAACCGAGCTTTAATGCGTTGAAAACAAAAAAACACCATCATAGCTCCAGAATAATTCAGTTTGTATTTTATTTCTGTATTGTTTTTGGAAAATATTGAGGTCTGTGCTAAGGCCCATGGTCAAATATAGTAGGCGGAAGAGTAGAGGTGACCCTGTGCATATCTGAGAGACTGAGACTCTCCTCAGGCCACCACGCTTATGGCTGGACGGCTCGCCCCATCAGGCCTCAGATCAAAGATGGCGTCGTCCTCGAGTACATCCACTTGCACCGCTTCCACAACTTCCAGTGCCAGGGCCCTCGTCTGCAGCCGCTGAACGAGTATTCTCTATTCTTAACTCATCGTTCAACGATTCACAAGAGCACGCTCTCGTGGACTATTTACAGGCTTGTGTAATGCTTCAGTACAATAACTGATAACACAGAGATTAACAACATGCATAGTTGTCTTTATACTGAACTGACGGCTTTGCCTCGATGGCGTCTAAAACAAGTATGCGGGCTATAACTTTCTGACCCGGATTCAGAACCCAGAAACGGTTGATTTTGGTATCATTTGTTAATCATTTGGCTTTTCGAGGTGCGCACATGCGTATTTGCGATGCTAAAGACTGTAAGACTGGAAGGTGGACTATATGAATGTTTATTAAAGTCAGAATTGATAGAGTTAAGCTACTGATGATCTTTATTTTCCTTAAAATCAGTGTAAAATCTAAGTAGCATAATTTCGGTGACAGAGAGCATAATTTTCAAAAAGTAGCATAATTTTGGCATAATTTCTAAAAAATATGAGCACTGCTAAAAGCATAATATGCTTTTTTTTCGAGCACAATCTACCAAAGCCTATGTGGCACTGGATCAGATAGGGAGATCTAGCCGAGGTCCCCCTCCCCCCCCCCCCTCCCTTTAGCTTCCCCTTATCGGCCCTTAGTTCCGCCCATGATTATCAACGTCTGAAAAAAAAAAACTCGTTATATTTTTGTTAATAAAAGAACGAATTTACTGCCCAGGAGGAAAGTTATTCCAGTGATGCTTTTTTGTAAACTTTGTCCCACCTAGAGTAATAACAGGCTCAGGTTAAGGGTTTTGCTGGGTTTGATGCAGTTCCAGAAATTTATTATTCCAATAAAGTCGTATATAAAAAATAAACCAAAAATCAAAGACGTTGAGCCAAGGGAGACAAAAATTTTGCGCGTAAGATTCATAAAAGGAAACGTTTTTTACTAATCGGGAGAACATCTTTTAGCTTTTTGAGCCTTACTCATCCAAACCAAGAACGCCTCAAAGCACTGATTTCTAAAAGCCACAAACTTACTTATGGGCTATTCACATTATACGGGATTGACTGTCATTGTTGAACGAGTTCTTCTCGGCATCTCCAATTGTTTCTCTTTTTCGTTTACATGCATCAAAACGAAATTTCGTTCCGTACAACTCAATCGGGAATGAGCGCATTCCGGTTTTCAATCCGAATGAAATTCTAGCCTTGTTCGGGTACGACATTTCATTCTGGTATATCACGTAAACTGAAAACAGGTTTCTCGGATTGAAGGAAGAAAACCATGTGAGGCAGGAGCCGATTAAATGCCTTACGCTGAGCCGGTCGATTCTATCATGTGAATACAGTACGAACTTACCCTGCTAGCAGATCGATCTTTCCTATCAAGCAGGTCGATATTTCCTATCTAGGAAAGACCGAAGCAACTCTGTTGGCAGGGTCAGGGTTCACTCTGGAACGAAACCCATTCCGGAATGAAAGTCATTCCGGTATCATCTAAACAGCGCCTAATAGTAGGGACCAGAATTTTATTACCTTCATATATATATATATGTATATATATTTTTGCTGGCTTTAGCTTTAAAAGCTTAAATTTCGTTTGAATCAAGTAAGGTCTATTCTTTCCAATCAATTTGCGTTTCACAAGAAAAAAAGGGTATGTATAAACAAAGCACGTTTTAAGTTTTGCCTTTGTAAAAGGTTTGAAATCAGTAAAATTGACTCGCCTAGTGTTTGTATTGTGTGTTTTAATGTCTGGTTTAATTTAATTCTGGAGCCATTTCGAAGCCGTTTTAGCGAGTTTTAGATTTTGCTCGTAATAACTACAAAACTCGAAAGAGCTATTTCAAAATAGGTGTATCGGTTACCCGGGAACTGAGAACACAAATCAAACTGATCTACTTCAAACGAATGAAACTACTCGCGGAAAATTGGGTTCATTCTCGGTGTAAGAACCTGTTAAACTCACCAGTGCCGTAAAAAAAGAAGAAAACAAAGAAGTCAACGCAATAGAACCTAGAAAAACAAAAGCTGCGTTGCGAAACAATGACAAAGTTCACAGGCCAGGTAAACTCGAAAATTGTCTTTCGCATGCTAAAACACTGTCAGAAACCCTCTTAGATCGCGGTTAGGTCGGTTAGTTTTTATGAAAAAGTTAGTTTCGAACTGATAACGAAACATTTATCACGTTAAGTATCAAAAGAGCCCGCTATTTTGCTCCCAGGTGTTTGAAATCTCTGTGGATCTTTCAGGCACCGTTTTTGTTAGGGTGTCTGAGAGTCACCTTAACTAACCGGAAATAAGTTCTGAACAAGCGGAATTAATAATAACTTGTTTTTTATCGATTATTTTTAAGACTTCACTTAATGGTTTAACAAGTTTTAACTTGTTAAAAGAACATAATTCACTGGCCCGGTCTCAAAATCCACTTACCCCGGTCTATCGGGCACGACTTTAGTTCGCACGCGGTGTCATTTTAGCCCTCTGCACATATTACTTGCCTATCATTCGAAACCCTCCCCTGCAGACTCATCATGCATGTAATTACGGTTGAAAATTGATTGAATGTCAGCTGTTAAACCATGGGCAAGATTGATTACTTCGTCGTTGAATTTTATGGAGGGAAAAGGACGTTTTACCCAGGGGAGGCAATTAATGGAACCCTCCGACTCAAAGTGAATAAGGAGTTAAAACTGCGAGGCCTACGGATTGAGTTTCATGGCAAAGCTCACGTACACTGGAGTGAGACCCACGGATCTGGAGATAACAGGAGAACAAGACACTATAATAACAGCGAAACTTACATCGATACCTTAGCAACATTGTTCGGTAAAGGTCAGGTTGGGTTTTATTCTTTTTGTTATTGGACGTGTAGAGTGTCATTGTTGCTTGTCGAGTATTCAAGCTGGATCATTGTTATGAAAACGGCTTCCAACATTAATCATTTATAAACCTCTTATTGAAGGGCTTTACATTTTGAGTTTGTTTTAGAAGCAACCTCGACTAACATCGACTAACTCTTCTTGTTTACATTCTGGCTTAGCTTTCTTGAAGAGTTAGCAGGGCTAATGGCGTGAAGTCTCGATTTAAGCCACAGGCTAAATTTTAAAATTTATGCTCAATTTGTTTTTTAAAAGCTTAACTACTTTTATCGCTGTCAGGTTTGCATATTATCGCTGTAATTTTCGAAACCAAAGTTACGAAACGAAGCAAAAACAAAAACCTATACTTAAAGAAATGAACTCAAAGTTTCGAAATAAAACTCTGTTTATGTGTGTATCAGGTTAGGAAAAGTGCCACAAACATTGAAAACAAAAGTATGCGATAGATACACCTAATTGCAATAAGGTTGTCATAGAAAAAAGCAAAAAGCCAAATAGGAATTAATTAGCATTAAATTGTCATTGCTTGCAACATTCACAACACACACGCTTATACCTGAATATTAATCACGTAATATCAAAAACCAAATCATTTGCATCAGTTTCTTGGTGTAATTCTAATGCAATTCGAGGCTGATTCATCTAGCGGATTTCAAACGTGCTCTAATTACAAACGTACATCGGATAACTACTAAAGAAAAAATGGCACCATTTTTTTTCAATAAATATAGCCTGGGGTAAGTTCCAGGAACGCGACGCGTCTTTTCGTTTAATGCTAAATAGAAAAGCCAGTCTGCGTATGGTTTGTAGTGCACAACACCATCAGATCACAATTTTCAAGCAACAAATCAGGGGTGTAGGCAGGACTTTCCATCGCGGAGAGGGTGAGGCGTTCCTCCGCCAGTTCCTCTCCCGCGCCACAAACTAAGCTTCGTTTGTCAGGACCCTGTTGTTACACACATCAGTGTTTCATGTGCGGAATGTTACAGCGCGGAATTACAGAATTATTTCTTGTTATTGTGAATGACTTCTTAAATAATTGTTAAATTATTAAAATACGCAAATGTAAATCACATGGCTAATTAATTCCTATTTGGCTCTCTGCTTTTTGCTTTTTTCTATGACAACGTTATTGCAATTAGGTGTATTTATACCAATTACATTGCTGGCACCTTATTCAGGCTGGGTGATTTTCCTACTTATAGATAAAGTATGCATTTTCAGCACAGTTCTCCTTCTTCATTTAACAAGAAATGTATTCACTTTGGAAGAAATTGATATACTGCATCAGTTAATTCCAAGAAAAATTCCTCTTCAACCCCTTTGCCCACCGTGTCCAGGCATACCTCAGGCATTTACCTCCCTTTGGAACTAGGCGCAATGTTAGACTTGCTACAAGTCGACCTCTTGGGGAGTGGAGCAAGCCTTGTTTGGCCGCAAGCGATGAAGTTGGGAGAGGTCGACTGGCCTCGCTTGATGTGTTTTCCATTTGCATTTCGCGCCAAAAATGGGGATTGGCGTGACTTGCATTTGGGGTTTCAGGTTTCATTTGCGAGTCCTTGCCTTCAATGGCGGAATGTGCAGATTCCACTCCAGCTAAATCTATTGAACATGTGTGTGTATCTCCATCATCGAAAGGAGCAAATTTGTTTACTTTGTGTGAAAGTTGTCTCTAACAATGATTTTAGGCGAGAGTTGACGACCTAAGGGGGCCAAAAAAACAAAAAAAACGTGTTTCAATCCTGAGTCAATACTGGGAAAGGAGATTTCACAACCAAGGAATCCTTGACATCCGCACACATTTCAAACCTACAGAGACTTTTCAATACTCACATTTCTCTTCCTGTAACCCTCATGGGATCAGAAAAGGTGTCATAAAGGGCGAAGCCCTTATACCCCTGAGAACTAACTCCTCATCTAAATCCTTCTATGAAAACATCTTCAACTTCAAAAAACGCCTTTGCGCTAGAGGTTACCGTCACAATCTCATAGAAAAAATCACTTCTGACAGGAGCCGATTACTGCCTCTGAGGTTAAATTTACCGAGCGGAAGTCAGCTTTACAAAAGAACAATGAAGTGCGAAAGAAAATTCTGCCTTTCGTTACCACGTACCACCCTGCTTTGCAGAACCTTAAAAACATTTTAATGAGCAAATGGCACTTAATTCAAGATCAACCACTACTGAGAGAAATACAGTGTATACAACGAGCCTCCCATCATTTCACATAAAAGAGCAATTAAATTGCTGGGAGATATCCTCATAATTTAGAGCAAAACTATAAGGTCATGTAGCACGCTATCATATATGAGCCTATCTTATGAGTCGTACTTTGCCTGTCAACACTTTCCACTTCGCAATCTACCCCATGTTGGAATTTGAACCTCAAGTCAGGTTTCAATGCACTTAGTACTTGTGAGTGACAGCTTTATCCCCAAGGGTAGCTACTCTGATTGGTCCAAGCACACCAACCCGTTTTTGGGTCAGTAAAATTGGCACCAATCAAGTATGAAAAGTCCTTCATCCCGCGCCATATGAAATCCGATGAAGGACCTTTTTGAAAGTCTAAGTGCAATGTATTTGATGCAAAATGGAGCCCACAAGGACCACATAGGGGCTGATCGTTTATTATTGGTGAGAGGGGGCTGGCCATTTTGCTGGGGGGTCATTTAAAAAAACTTGATTTATTTTGGAGGGGTTTATTTTCAGTTGGGAGTGTTACGTACCTGGATGCTGATTTTAATGAATTTCATGAAAGTAGTACAAAGCAGCAGTAACAAGTATGAACTGAAATTTTTATTTAACAGCCATTAAAATAATAGTGAACACCCATCTCATAAACACAACTCAGTAGATTTACTGAACTTTGGCACAATTTAATGTAGCTAGAATACTGATAATTTTTGTAGTTTTGACTGCAATCAGGTGGGTGAGGGGGGGGGGGGGGGGGTCACTTTCACAATACATAAGATTTATGGGGGTCATTGCTAAAAAGCTAGGATGAACTGGGGGTTCGGTTTGAAAATCCTCTAAGCTTTTTCCTATTACCGGTACCATTAAATACCTACCCACACAAGTGTACCTATCTATCTACTTTGATTGGCACCTATCTATCTACTTTGATTGGCAGCTCCAGGTCAGAGTGGCGATGACCCTGTTCTCCAGCCTGGTGATTACTCCTATCCATTTCAGTTTCTAATCCCAAACACTAATATGCCAACCTCAGTAGAAGGAAGGTATGGCTATGTTCGCTACTGGTTAAAAGGAATTGTTGACCGCCCATGGAGATTTGATATCACTACCAAAGCAGCTTTCACTATGTTGGAATATATGGACATCAATACACCTCTGCTTTTAGTAAGTTTTAATTAACATCATGATCTTTCCCTGGCAAATCAAATACAATAGGGTCATTTATACGAGGAAAAATAAGACGCGTCTTACATAGGAAGCATCTTACATAAGACGCGAACTTTCCGTATAAACAGCACATTTCGTCTGAAAGAAGACGCAGCTTAATTAAGACGCGTCTTATTTTAGAACAGCCCTTAACACCTGTTCGCGTCTTAGCTAAGACGAGAAAAACTTCGTATAAATGACCTTCGCGTCTCACATAAGACGCGAACTCATAGTACGCATGCATTAATTTTTAGCGTGCCATGTTGGATTTCTGTTGCTACGGGCAACATTCACATGAAAACAAGTCGAACAGAAATAAGACGTCAACCATTTATACCTTATTATAGGAAATTAACGCTCCATGAAATTAAGGTATTTGAAATTAACGCGACTTAAATTAACGCAAATTTAATGGAGAACGATCGACTTTCAAATAAAGAAAATTACACGAAAGAGGAGGTAGAATTTCATAATAAAGGAAATTAATGCGATTAAGACACAGTTGGTGTGACAACTGGAAACAAATTTAACAAATATTGTAAACCTTCGCCTTAGCTTTTGTGAAAGATGAAAAATAAAGGGTAAATGGAAAAAAAAAAGCTTGTAGGTAATTTTTTTTAGGTCTCAAGAATGTCTGGACAGGTTCCAAAATTGGGGTTAAAATACTGGAAATTAAGAGCACGGAAATTAGCGCTGTACTTAATTAACGTCGTGGAAATTAACGCTCAACAAAATTAACGCAACTTAAATTAACACAAATTTTAACGATTCGCGTTAATTTCATGGAGCGTTAATTTCCTATAATAAGGTACTAGCTGTTCTCGTCTTAGATAAGACATGCTCGTATAAATGGTACAGTTCGCGTCTTATTTAAGACGCATCTTATTTTTCCTCCTATAAATGGCCCTAATGTATTGGGTCTGTGCTTACGAGTTCTTACAAAGCTTTTTTCCTCTATCAGGAAACACAGAGAGAGGAAATCTGAAAATTTTTAATTCGTAACTTTTTTAACAGGACCTTGGAAAACTGGCAGAGACATATTTTGGTAGACTTAATTTTTATAAGTGTGATGTGGAATAGAAATTGGTTTTGAAAAATACAAGTATCCTTGATCGTTGTAATTTTGCAACATGTTTGAATTCAGTATACATGAACATGGTGGTGTAGCAGTAGACTTTGTAGCCTATTCTGTATAGTCAGAAACTCTTATGAGTTTCTGGTATACTATAATGAAGGTATATTAAATGAAAAGAGTATTAGGATCATGAGATTGCAAAAACTGGCAAAGTAAAGTCCCTTAGTAACCCATATAACAGGGTTGGACATTGGTGCTAGCCCGCTCACCCAGGCAAGTTCCAAAATGGTTGTGCTAATGCAAGTACAAATCAAGAATCACAAGCCCGGTTTGGCGAGTACAGTGTTCATACTGGCACAATACAGTTATTCAAAAGTAACGTCACTTTTCACTTTCCACTTGAAAATAATCTAAAATACACTGTCCTTTAGCCAGAAGCTTACCATTCTGAAATGTCCATCAACCCTGGTCTGTATTTTTTAAAAAGGGTTCATGAACAGACAAAATGCTCTCTGCTTCAATGATTGCTACGTGAAGGATGAACACTTGTAAAAAGTATTGGTAATACTTCTGGTCACTGAATACACTGCTTCGTCCACAGAACCGCAAAATGCAAGAAAATAGAAAGATCGGAGAGAGCATCACTTTTATGTCAAATAGCAAACATGAATTTGTACTACATGAACAAGTTTAATTTCCCCTTTACTGGTTGTTTACTTTTCATTATTTTTACTCGTAAATAAGTAGTTTCTCACAATTAATATTTTTTCTCCATAGTAATTATTTTGAGCTGTTTTTATCTGCTCATTTTCTACTTTGAGCAATTCTCAATGTGACTCTGACTTTTGCTGCTTGCGGTATATGGAGAAATGTCCAAGTTTGCACACAGCAGCAAAAATTGTGAAAAATTGGAGAAATTGCAGTTTTTGCTAAAATTACTAAATGCAAGTGCATGAAAACTGCATTTTTTGCTGCTGCATGCAAACCTGGACTTAAGTTGGAAAACTTGGTCATGCAGTACAAATTCATGTTTCCTGTTTGGCATAAACATGACTCTTAATCGATCTAATGGCTCTATCTTGCCGCCACATTTAGTGTATAATTTCAACACTTAATTTGCCTGAGTATGGTGTTGTTTCTTTTTTTTTTATTAAGATCTCTTTAAGGGCATGGTGAGTGAACTTCCATGCAGTGAGGAGGGGGCTATATTGGGCAAGTGAAAACTGATCTGGGCGAGTGCTCCTAAACTTTAGTTTCCAACCCTATTATAGTAGCAGTTTTTTAGTATACTAAGCCTCAGATAGGGCTAAAGTGACTTGAGTCAAGTCTAATATGACCGGTACATTAATTTCAACTCTTTTAATTATTTCCTCAGCAACCTTGTCAGATCCAAGAGGATCGTAATGTGGGATGCCTGTGCTGTGTATCTGGTCCACTCAGTACTATTGTCTATACTGACAGAGGAGGTTACTGTCCAGGAGAATCTATCGGTGTCTCTGCAGTCATTAATAATAATTCAAAAAATGAGATTATTGGGCTGGAGATACAACTTATTCAACTCACTGTCTTCATTGCTTCTGGTGGTGGGTATAAGAACCAACATCACACTTAAAACAAGTCTAGAACAAATAAAAATAATATAAATAAAATAAATTAATGGTCAATTTAATTTGATTTAGTACTTGTGTCAGAACTGTTTTGAATTGCAGTCACTGTGGGAACTGCACAATATTGTAGTTATAAAGGTGTGAAATATATTAACCTTTTCACCAAAGTGATTGACTGAGTTTTGTAAGGAGGTTATAACATTTGAGTCAGTTTTTGATTTACTATGGTGTGACCATTAAATGAAACTGGCAGATGACTTTCACATGATACTATTTACATAATATAAGCATATTGATCAAGTCCTTAATACACAAGAAAGCTTCACCTTTAGTTGGAGAAGAAAAGAATTCCTGTAAGGCTACCTGTTCACATAAATTTGATGGAGTTGAAATCATACTCCAATTTGGCTGAACTGTCGAGCACCCGGACAGTTTGAAGCTATACCCCTAAAACAGTGGCTCATGGCTACTATGTAGCCACTTAGCCGCATAGCCATGCACTTAGCCGCAAGACAACTTTTATGCTACTGTAACTCTTATTTTGCAAACCACAACATGAGTCCCATAGCCACGTAGCCACTGTTTTAGGGGTATAGGTCAGAAGTGGCTACAGTTACTCCCATGATTTTTACCTTCATCATGACCATCATCAATTTGATTCATTTCTAGGAAAGCAAAAACACTGGGAAGATAAGGTTGCATCCATGTTTCAAGAAGGAGTGAAGCCTGGGGAAGAGACTCGCATGCCAATGGTACCACTTCCAGTCCCTTCTCTGCCCCCAACCATGACGAGTTGCAGTTGCATACGGATATTATATTTTCTACGGGTAATTTACCCATTATCTGTCCATTTAGCTGAATTGTTTAAAATATCTGATGTTTTTTTTTTTGACGACTGTCATTTGCTGCCTTGCCAACATTTTTCCATGAAGTCAAACCAACCGTAGTTGTTCTGGTTTGAATGACAGGACTTGCATCTGGTATGAATTCATCTGGTGATGGAATATTTTTAGTACAGCTAGGAATTCTTGTTTTGCCCCATGTAACGGAATCCTGATTTCAGAATCCGGGAAAAATTTGCTTATGGAACTAGGAATACAGCTCAGAGAGTCCGGAATCCAGAATCCAAGTTCCACTGACAAATAGTGGAATCCAGTACCTGGAATCCGGAATCCATCACCTGGAATCCAAAATCCAAGTCTGTCCTGGATACCCTTGCATGAGGTGAACTGTTACTCATAAGTAATTTTTCCTGCTAGCAGACCTTATATGGCGAGAAAAAATGAGGGGAATAAGATAGGGCTCCTTCCTTCAATCTTTTCGTTTTTCCTTTTGCCTCAGAAACCTCGGCTAGCAAGGAACAATTACGACTTTAGTGCCGAGGTTTATTTCATCCATTAGCAAACGAATCCTGAAAATGCTCAAATAACCTGAGTTGGAATGGCTAACAAAAAATTATTCTCCCCACTGTCTTTCACAAATATGTAATGGGAAGTGTGCAGAGTTGATATAAAATCGAGTTAAACGCCAACAATTGTAGGTCAGTTCTATTTCGTTGCTTATTTTTTTTCTTGCCACCTTTCAACAGCTGAAAGTTAGAGTGAAGGGTGCCTTCAACTCAACATTAAACATTCCTATCACAATTGGCTCAGTTCCATATCGGCCGCCCCTTCATCCAGCCCAATACCCACCCCCAGGTGCTGCTTTGACTCCTAGTGCCCCACCACTGGCGGGATTTGACGCAGTATCAGCGTATGCACCAGCCGCTACACAGTATGATGACCCGGCGCAGAATTATCCAAATATTGGTAAGAAACATTTTGTATCGTGACTACTGTAGTATTCCGAAATTAAGTCCACCCACCCACCCCCACAAAAATTACGGCTACCCGTAGGGTTACACTAGACTTTGGTGTCGTTACATTAGACCTTATCCCCAAAGCGGGTTGGGCTCGTTCTGGGATCTGATCACTTTCATGTTTTCGGTTACACGCTGATAAATTGCCCAAGGGGAAGAAAAGCTTGAACCCGGTTACGCGGGGTCAATTTTATAAAAAGAAAGAAGAAAACTGACTCCAGAACTCTTTGACCTAAGATTTTGCTTATGAAACATTACTTGTTTTTATTCCAGCTCCTCCTTCGTACGCAGAGTGTGTTAGCGGTGGAGCGTCAATCGATGACGAGGGCGATAAAAAGACGCTGGGTGATACCAGCTTTACACCAATGTACCCGTTTGTTAATAACTACCAATTTCCCTCTGCACCGCCTCCTTCATATCCCTAAGAGGGAAGTACAACTAGCTTCGAAGTGGCAGACATTAGCCATGTCATTTATTAAGAAGTTATTTCTTTAGGATTTCGACAAAAAACCGTAAAGCCATCGATAGTGCCCCCGGGGCGGGATGGCGAGGGTGGGGTACTTGGATTAATTTTCACTGGGTATGTGCCGCTGGCCTCTTAGAGCTCCTACCCCATTATGGTCTATTCTTTGGCCAATGAAAGACCCGTCTTTTTCATTTTTTGGCAAATGTAATTTTCGCGATCCCAAACTTAGTCACTTTCTATTTATGTATCCACCTTATCAATCCTTTAAATAGGTCATAATAAAATAATTGACCCATTTTTTGAACTGAATGAAGAGCACTTTACTTTTCACCTACAGTACAAACATTCTGGTACGTCTGCTAACCGAAAATATGAAGAACTTTCTTGCCTCAAAAATTCGAAAATCTGCGACCCCATTCTAGTAACTGTATTGAAAATGCTACCCCATTATAGTCAACCCAGTCGTGAAAATGCGACCCCATCCAGCGCCCCCCCCCCCCCCCCCCCGCTCGGGCGATAGTACTATCCCAGGAGTGGGCACGTTTATAATTAGCTTGTAGATTAGCTGGTGATAGTGCGAATTTGAGCATCCACACTGCAAAATTGATGTGTAGAAATGTGAAATTTTATGAACATTGAAAAAGCTGGTAGACGATTTAAAAACCCGTAAAGTATAAACAGTTCTCGCGACATACCACTTCATGGAATAAGCAGAGAATGTGAAGAGAGGTTTAAAGGACCATTTGATGGGCCACAAAAGCCAGCGTTCACCATGATTGTTGGCCGTGGAAAAAAATTGTAAATTTATTCATAAAATAGAACAAATTTACTGCCCAGGAAGAAAGTTATTCCAGTGATGCTTTTTTGTAAACTTTGTCCCACCTGGAGTACTTACAGGCTCAGATTAAGGGTTTGGCTGGGTTTGATGCAGTTCCAGAAATTTATTATTCCAATAAAGTCGTATATAAAAAATAAACCAAAAATCAAAGACGTTGGGCGAGGGAAGCAAAAATTTTGCGCGAAAGATTCATAAAAGGAAACGTTTTTAGTAATCGGGAGTACATCTTTTAGCTTTTTGAGCCTTAATCCAAACCAAGAACGCCTTAAAGCACTGATTTCTGAAAGCCACAAACTTACTCATGGGCTATTCACATTATACGGGAGTGACTGTCATTGTGAAACGAGTTCATCTCATCTCCAATTGTTTCTCTTTTTCGTTTACATGCATCAAAACGAAATTTCGTTCCGTACGACTCAATCGGGAATGATTGCATTCCGGTTTTCAATCCGAATGAAATTCCAGCCTCGTTCGGGTACGAAATTTCATTATGGTATATCACGTAAACTGAAAACAGGTTTCTCGGATTGAAGGAAGAAAACCATGTGAGACAGGAGCCGATTAAATGCCTTAGGCTGAGCCGCTCGATTTTATCATGTGAATGCAGTACGAACTTACCCTGCTAGTAGATCGATCTTTCCTAGAAGCAACTCTGTTAGCAGGGTCAGGGTTTACTCTGGAACGAAACTCATTCCGGAATGAAAGTCATTCCGGTATCATCTAAACAGCGCCTAATAGAAGGGACCAAAGGTTATTACCTTCATATATATATATATATATATATATATATATATATATAGATATAGATATAGATATAGATACGTAGACTTGAACTAAATCAAAAACATTTACTTGCTACTCAGAGTTTCATGCTTCATGAGAAGCAATCATCAGGCAACTGCCAAAAAGAAACAATACATGGTGTTTTATAGTGATTTAGAGTGATTTTGAAAAAAACGGTAGCGATTCATAATAGGCTGGGTTGCATAGCAACGGATAAACGTGATTATTTAAGCCTGTAAGACGTATTTTATTTTTTATTTTTTATTTTTCAGCGGTTTACTGAAAATTGTTTATCCGTTGCTATGCAACCCAGCCTATTATGAATCGCTACCGTTTTTTTCAAAAACTTTCACGGTTTTCTTATCCGATCGTCGTCCAGGAAGGACAGGGCTGCAGCGAGTTAGCCAGTCTTCCCATTGCCACCGTCAATGTCATGGCCACCAACGATCATGGCCGCAATTGGTGCACGGATCGTAGCCACGGGGAACGCGGTAGCGGGATCTGGCACGATAGCTGCGCTCGCGTACGGGCCTGTCAAATGAGCGGCTGGTTGCGTCGACATTCCAATGTGTTACCGACCCTCTCCCAAGGCAACGCCCAACGGGTGCTTTGGCAAAAACGGTGTGATCGGCTCTTGGATGATATCTTATGCAATCATTGTATTGACGACAAAGACGACGCGTTTGCCCAAGGCAAAGGTTTGGATTGGATCCCCGATCACTGAAGTGAATGCCGCGGCGTCCGATGCATCTTTAAACAAACTCTCACCTACCGGTAATGGCAAGAACCCCTGATGTACGCGGATGATGAACCGCACACCATGTGGGCTTGGAACCCCTTGTCCAAAAACAGCCATCATTAATGCAGACTTTTTTACCATTTTTCACAGACAATGCCGCTGACTATTTACACGGGAGGCGCCAAAGGCGTGGATACGCATGTGGAACGTTTATGTCACCTGTATGGTCATTTGTGTGTGGTGTTCATCCCACCCTGTCACCCTCGAGCCAAGTCCCTCGCGCCCTTGACCCAGCCCACACCCACCGTCACCCAGGTGGCTTTTCCATTGGGTCGACATGTCCCCATCCCATCACCCAGTATTTACAGCGTAATTATTACGTGATCAAGCCTGCTTCCTTAGTGTTGGCGTTGGAGTATTTTGATGAGTTACGCAAGCATCTCTTGGGCGGCACGGGTTGAAGTGTGGTCATGGCTCAGATATTAGGCAAACCCCTTCTATGTGTTTGATTAGGATATGGAACAATGGTATTGGTGGAATCCCACCCTGCAACACTATCAACCCTGGGAAGGCATGACCGAGGAACAGATAGCCCTACCCACGTTACAGGAGAAAACCGCCATTGTAGGCACCCGAGAAGAAGACAAGGCCGTCTATCCCACCTTGGACGCTTTATTCCAACACTCATGAACAAAAAACATCAGGACACTGATATGACATGTAACACGTTTAATAAAATTCTCAATGTACATTCACAACAGCAATGTGTCTCATCGTTTCCAAGACCATCATGACTCTATTTAATCGTCCCATGACTTTGTCTACGGTATTATAGGCCGGTTTCCTTCTGCCAATCATGACCGGTCGCGTTCCGATGGGGCAATCGGCTAGGCTCACTTGAAAACGGTCAGTCGCAAAAGCAATGCCTTCATTCATCAGATTGTCCAGGTTGACGGGGCTTCGGGCCATTTCCGCCATCATACCAATCTGTAAAAATAAAAAACAGCGTAAGAGTACTGTTCCACCATCAAAAAAAAAACATTACCGATAACCTGTGGTCAAACATTCGATGACAGTGGTGACAGTGGGATGTTCTGGGAACATGAAAACGAACCACCACTTGGTTCCACCACTTATCCTGTCCGAGGTGTTGTGGGAGGCCTATGACATCGCATTTGGGCAACCCTTTAAATTCTCGCAGCAACGTATTCCGCTTGTCCATAGTCACAAAACACTCGACCCAGAACATGATTTTCACTTGCGCCTCAAAGGGCAACACCCTGCCATACGGCTTGTCTTCGGGTTCGACTAATCCTTGGTATTTCATCTCGACGAGCAAGCATGAATGTGGCCTCTCCGCTCTGTTCCACCTTATTCATCTGTTCCTTGGACCAATCACCTACTCGTGCTAGGACCTTTTTTCCATGGACAAAAAAGTGTACCCATGGGGGTACCCCCTAGAATGTCCTTTCTGCCACGTCATCCCCACGTGATGCCTCTCCACCAATCAGCTCCCTGGGAGGATTCTCTAAAACACGTTGCGCTCCTAGTTTTGGCTCCCTCCGCCCTGTTCAGTCTCGCTGTTCAAGATGGTCAACTCTCTGGAAGCTCTCGTGCTCTACTCGGTGCCCATTGCGGTTCTCGTCGACCTGCTGCAAGCGGTCTGGCACTTTCCCCTGCGAAAGGCTTGTGTAAGCGTCCTGTTCCAGCGAAGCAACACAGATGAATTAGCCAGTTTGGCCAAGACCCTGCCCTGGGACCATCCGATTGCTCGCACGCTCGATCACGAAGTCCATCGTCGCAAAATGGCTGGTAAGTCGTGTCGGGTTTTTTTTTTTCATTGACAGGGATGGGTCCCTTCCCTCATACCTTTTTTCTTGGTTCGCGGCGGTGTTCCCCGATCTCGACTTTCGTCGGCAAGTCCTTTGGCCCATCCACCTTTGGGTTTGCCCTCGACGATGTCGATTGAATTCGGCTGCACGTTTTTGGGTCCCAACTGATCGTGTCGCTTTTTTTCTTAGATTCCTTGACTACCCTAGAGGACCAACTCATTTGCCATATTTACCAGTGGGTAGCCCACCCCACCGATGGCTCTGTATGCAACTATTGCAACAGAATGATGGATGGGTTTACGATAGACGATTTGATTTCCGGGAGCATGACAGGTTCCTTAACGCAAGAGGTTGTGGTAGCGTATGTTCGTGGAGACGACCCCACCAATCAGGATTGGGACGATTGGCCCCTGAGAATGACCTTTCGGATCAATTCCTTCCTCAGGGCCAATCGTGACAATCCTCACAATCTCTTCTTTTATGCTAAGACGACAGATAAACCTTCCCTTGTTTTCGAACTAATTCTGGACTTGCCCTAAGTAAAAACCTCACACTCATACAGTTACTTCTGTACCAGTTTAAGTATAAACCATTTCTATTTTTAACGTAACAATGAATTTTAGACGACAATGGTGTATTTTTCAGAATTCCCTTCCATACAAAAAGTCTTCACTAATTTCTTCATCGGTAGTCTGCTAGGTACACTACCGCGTAGAGAAAAATGACTAACCTTTTTTAAAACCAACTGGATTGTAAGTTCTGTTTTAAATAAATTTCCCACGACGAGATGTCAATTCAACTTCGTTTATTTCCTCCACAAAATAATTTTCCTTCTGTACAATTGACTCATTACCTTTTCTTGTCGTCACCTCACTGACATCAAAACACCCTATACACAAAACTTGCTGATAATGCAAAACTCGACGTCGAGCATCGTACATGTACCGCGTCACAATATACACAATTACATGAAAAACAAAATTGAAAGAATAAGAAGAATTTTTACCGCTGTCAGTGCTGTAGTTCCCAAAGAAGCCTGAGCCCCTTTTGATTTCAATTGTTGACAATATTCCCTTTCTTTATCGGAGGAGATTTTTATCACAGGCAACTCCTTGTCTTACGCATTGTGAAAATCAAAATCACTATTGTCACCCCTGATCACCAGCTACACAAATCTTGCGACTCTCAAATCATAGGTCTTGGGCGTGGGTCGTGGGTGTGGGTAATGTCGTGGGTAAAAAAAAGTCTTCCAAAAAGAAATAAAAATTAAAAAATTAAATAGCAAAAGTTGTAAAATTCATGAAACGAAAATCTCCGCGTACATACCAGTCCTATTCCCCTTCAGCAAATAACCGAATCCTTTAGTACAAACGGACACTAAAAAGACATTTAGGTGAAAAATAAAAGAAACTCTGTGCACTATGTGCACCTGAAGCAGGCTATACAAAAACTGGAGACTCAACTGCTTTTTCTCCAAGATGTCAACATTCGTGACTGAAACGTCCTTTCAGTTTAAGGAGTGATATTTCGAATCGTTACAGCAAAGAGTTTGTACACAAAACAAAACAAAAAGTAATCGAGACAATTGTATTTCCGTACGGCAATAAAATTTACATACAGTCTCGCCTTAACTTGAAAGGTTAGGAATGAAGGTGGTTCCTTCGTAAGGTAAGAGACCTAAAACTTCTTTAAGAAACACTTCTATCCAAAAATATGAAATACCTGAAAATTATCCTTTTCCCTTCCCTTTCTCACGGTGATCGCATTCCATCATGTTAAATAATCTCCACCGATCATTGGAATTGTAGATCAAATAAAGATAAATGGTGAGCAGCTATTTCCATTCAGCGAGTCAGAGCTGTCCCATACTTTCTACAAATTGCAGGTATAATTTACGTCTGTTTCGTTTTTTTCGCGGCGATAGCTCAAGTATGGATAAATCTTCATCGGCAAACTGTCTTTTACACAGTGATGTTGTGAAAGGGGAGTCAAGTCCTACAGGAAGAGGACGAAGAAGCCGTGACGAAAAAGGCAATCAAGGAGTTGGAGATATTCGTTTCACAAATATTTTACAACTTTTTCCTATTTATTTCTCTCAAGTATATTAAGGCATGGCTCAATTTTTGGTCTCGACCCCTCGCAAAGATAAAAATGTTTTTCCTTCTACCACCATGCATTTTAATTCTAAAAGTTGCTAAAAACTTTCGGGAATTTTCTTTTGAGGCATTGAATCGATCAGGGATATACAAAAGAAAATGCTAAATGAGGTAGGGATGGTTCATTACAAGTAACTCTGAACCATGTGTAAGTGTTTGGTTTTTGGTGCAAAGTTTTTCCGTGGCCGGAACGGAGAGAATTTTAATTTCTTCAAAAGATATTAGCAGATAAAAAGTATCACTTGACCTATTTTGCTTAATTGTTGATTAAATAAAAATGGGAGTCAACCATTCCGGCCATAATCATGCGAGGTGAACCATGATAGAATGACAAAAATAATGTATTTAATATCTACTGTGTGGCATCTCGCCACCCCATTTTTAGTTTTCTCTTCTTTCCTGGACTTGACCTTAACTGGTCACGTGACACACAAATATGGTTTCTTGCGTAACAGGAAAATTAATTTGGCGCCGTACGAACATGTTTTGATCACGTGCTGTCTAAGTTTTTGGGTTTTTCTTGGGAGCGTATTGTATTTTTAAAGTCTGCATGTGTCAACAAGGGGTGATGCAAATTCAAGTTCAAATTGGAGATACTAGAAGAGTTTTTTTATGAATCCGCCTGGGGGTGTTGAGGATTTAAAAAAAAATACATTTTGCGTGAGATTCCAACGACACGTTTTATGGATTTTGGTTTACTTTACGAAAAAAATGAAGGAGAATATGTAGTGTTGAATGACGTTCGCATTGGCAGACATTCGCCTCGCTTCGCTTGTTTTCTAGCCTTGCTTGCGTTAGCACGTAATGCGTGCCTATTGAACTTTTTCGTCAAAACAAGTCGTTTCCATTTCTCTATTTGGGCCACGCCCAAATAACAAGCAGAATTAATAATAGAATTACTCGATTATTTTTAAGACTTCACTTGACGGTTGAACAAGTTTTAACTTATTAAAAGAACATAATTCACTGGCCCGATCGCAAAATCCACTTACCCCGGTCTTATCGGGCACGACTTTAGTTCGCACGCGGTGTCATTTTAGCCCTCTGCACATATTACTAGCCTATCTTTCAAAACCCTCCCCTCTCACCTTTGGCTGTAGGGATGTAATTACGGTTGAATGGTTGTCTTTACACTAGGCTGTTAAGTAAGACCTAAGAGCCGCTAAGTTTTACTTAACCAAAAATTCGTGTGTGAAAGCCTAAGTAAAATCTCAAGTAACTTTGCTTTGCATCTCATTAAAGTCGGAAAGTCGAAACGATTCAAGAAAGTTTCAAGCGACTTGAAAACCATCCTTAATATGAGCGACTTAGCTGACTTGCGGTTTTGCGGTTTCTTGAGTTCTGAGAAAGGCGAGACATGTCAATCAATCTTAAATTTTGACTCCACTACACAACATCAACAGACAAAACGTAATGGCAAATAAGTTTATTTTGGGACGGCTTGGCGAGAACCAACCCTACAAAGTACTTATGTAAATACAATAATAGGTGATTACTGGGGAATACCTAATGTACAACACTCGTAAACTAGCTTTCACAAAAAGAAAAAACTCGCGCTACAGATGGTCGCTCTTGACCTGAATAACCCAGTTAAGCACGCAGGCTTAGTGCCAGTTAGGCTGCCAGTTATTCTGGGGAAACTAATTCATAAAACTCTGACAACATATAGCTGGCACAGGGAACACGGCAGGAGCACAGAGGCTAAGCAAAAGAGAGATCTGCTACAACTGGTCGATCTCGACCTGAGTCCCCCAAAGAAGCACGCAGGCTTAGTGCCAGTTAGGCTGCCAGTTAGGCTGGGGAAATTTAATAAAACTCTGATCAACGGATAACTGGGACCGGGAACACTTCAGGAGCACAGAGGCTGAGTGCCAGGAAAACTGGGAATTATCTCCACTAATGTACCCAACAAGGCACGTAGCCCAATAACCAGTAAGGCTGCCATAAAAGGCTAGGGCAAGACATTGAAAGTAAACAAAAGGATAACGACCCTGGCTAGAAGTCTGTAACATTGCCTGCAACCTTACTGCATCAAACGAGACTTATGTCGCCTCCTAAAGCGCGGTTCCGGGACAGCTGACCTAGACATACATAGAAACTAAATATATCAAGTAAAGGAGCAGGTGCAAAACTGAGATAACAGTACAAGTGCATAACATAAGAAACGGGAAAAAACTGAAAACTAGTAGAGCTGAGCTACCGCTTACAAACTGAAGTAAATGCGGTCAGACGGAGGCCAGAAAAAACCTGCCCAAAAAAACCCCGAAGGGAAAAAATGCGGGCAGGAAATCTGGGTAGGAACCAAGGCTCAAGCTCAAAGCCCTTCCTACGGGACTTAACAATGTCATCGAGGATATGTTGCTCCTAAAAATAAATAAAACAAAAATAAAGAAAAACCAAAGAGAGGGTGGTTCGTAAGCCTAGATGACGTACACGTGATATACGCAACCTTATATACCCCCAATATGGCTACCCATGGTGCACCCGGCCTAGTACCCAGGCCCTGTTGTATCTCGTGCCGTCAAAATATTTATTTCTGTCTTCTTCGCTGGCTCATTCGTCAGAAATAACATTTTTGTTGCATGGGAAAATAACCTGAAGTAAAAAAAAAATCGGTCGTGTGTGAAGCTTTAGTTTACTTGAAGTAATTAAAATTCAGAAAATTCACTTGTCTGGAAATATTTCTGAGCGTGTAAAGACTACTAATGTTAGCTGTTAAACCATGGGCAAGGTTGATTACTTCGTCGTTGAATTTTATGGAGGGAAAAGGACGTTTTACCCAGGGGAGGCAATTAATGGAACCCTCCGACTCAAAGTGAATAAGGAGTTAAAACTGCGAGGCCTACGGATTGAGTTTCATGGCAAAGCTCACGTACACTGGAGTGAGACCTACGGATCTGAAGAGAACAGGAGTACAAGACACTTTGATGAGTATAATAACAGCCAAACTTACATCGATACCTTAGCAACATTGTTCGGTAAAGGTCAGTTTGGGTTTTATTCATTTTGTTATTGGACTTGTAGACTGTCTTGTTGCTTGTCGAGTATTCAAGCCGGAAATGTTATGAAAACGGCTGCCGACGTTAATTATTTATAAACCTCTTAAAGGTTTTACATTTTGAGTTTGTTTTAGAAGCAACCTCGACTAACTTTTCTTGTTTACATTCTGGCTTAGCTTTCTTGAAAAGTGTTGGCAGGGCTTGGCGGGAAGTCTCGATTTAAGCCACAGGTGAGGCCCCATTAGGGGTTTTCGGGATACGGGATATTCGCGGAAAAAATTTCCGGGATACGGGATATTTGAGGAAAAAATTATTGGGATACATAGCGGCTACAACATTATCACGAACACGAACAAGGTTTCGCCCACCCAAAATACGCCTGCACTGCAGGCTGGGCGTCAATAAAACCCGGAACACGGAACATTCCGGAACATGCCGGAACATCCCGGAACATCCCAGAACATGAAAAAACAAAAACAATTTTCATGAAAAAAAATTAGTTAAATGAAAGAATAATAATCAAATAATTGTTGTAAAAATTGATAATTATAAAATAACATAAAATAGCATAAAATAACAAAAAAACGAAAAATACAGAAGTAATTAAGAAAGAGAACTGGTATCATCTTCGAGTATGAGAAAACAATATTTTGTCGCAGATAATTTGTTGGGCGGGTGAGGGTCCATGCAAATCACAGTGATGAGTGAAGTCAGCCAAGCGTGGTCATTGCACGCGTGCTGAACAAGAATGCTGTACTGAATGACAGACTAGAAACAATAGACAACTCCTAAAGCACAAACTCAGCCAAAACGCTAAAAATCTTCAATGTTTACTCAAGTTTGGGCTTATAGAAGATAATGTCACAGTTTTTCAATGACCATGAAATTCAGAGTCCGGGTAGTTAGTTAATCAATTGTGACCCTGAAAAAAATTGAAGGAAAAAAAACTACGAATTTTTAAGAAAATGCTTTTTTCGTGAGAAGGACTCTTAAACGCTGACAAACGTCAACAAATAGCGAAAACTATAATTTCTATATGTTTGCTTTGCTCGAAATCGCGCGCATTTACAAGGCCCTAAAGCGTTTTGCTGACTTGCAAGGACTCATCTGTTATAACGATACCCAAAATAAAGGGATGAATCTCATAGTTTATTAGATATAATCGTGTAAAGTTTGCTTATCATTTTTGCATAAATTATGACCTAAATTTGGAAACCGCTGAATTTCTCGAATTGGGTCTTTGCGATTTTGGTGAAACTCTGTTCAGCGCAAGGCACTAATGCGTACTATGTGTAGCCGAGAGATTTTCACGAAAAAATGCCGGTAACAGCAGATTTTCGACTCAGACTTCAAAGGGGCATGGCATTATAACCACGTGACATTTACTCCGATCGCCAAAAATTTTATGTCACATTGTAGATTGATTTATATGTTATCCATTCTATGTGTTAGACTTACGATTAAAGTAAAGGTGGGGATACCAGAGAGCTTCAAAGTAGGATGGTACTCCCCCCAAAAAAACTGGGTCGAGTCACCTAAGGGCATCAGGTAAGCTAATTATATTAACTGGTATACAAAAGTGATTTCGGTGGAAACATTTGTTAATTTTCCACTTGATATCTACCATATTTTGAATGACAGCAGTTTAAACAACTGTCACAATAAGCTCCTTGGAAACCATACTTTTCCAGTTTACGTTTTAATGCCAGTAAACGAGTATTATAAAATATATAGTAGCAAGTAACATATGAAAACTGGCCGATACTTTAATTTCCAGGATATTTGTGACCGGAATTTATGGGATACGGGATATTTGGTCAAAAAATTACAGGGATACGGGATATTAAGACCCCCCTAATGGAGCCTCACAGGTTAAATTTTAAAATTTATGCTCAATTTATTTTAAGCTTAACTACTTTGATCGCCGTCAGGTTTGCAAATTATCGCTGTAATTTTCGAAACCAAACGAAACGAAGCAAAAACAAAAACCTATACGTAACGAAATGAACTCAATGAAATGAACTCTGAGCAATCGGCTGGAGGTATCTCCATGATCTTTCACACACGTTTTTAAAAAGATTGAAACTACTATGAGGTGAAATTGCATGTCAAAAGCGCTTCGTTTAGTACAGATAACAGTCGAACATCAAGATTGTCCATTTTTTACCGTGTTTCTAACCATAAAAACTTCTTCCCAAAATATCTCGATAACGCTCTTACAGATTTCGCTTAAACTTCACTAACATCGAGGCGGCTATTGTAGGAAAAAGCTCCAGTAAACGATTTTGGAAGAACAGTTCCCAGTGCCAAGAAATACTGTTGCAGGTAAAATAGGTAATGGCGTCATTTCGTTGCTATGACAACTCCGATGTCATTGCAACCCTGATCATAACAAATTTTCATCTTTATCTAATACAACTGTGGTGTCAATTTTTCCAAATCTTTGCTTATGGCGACGTAGCTTACCCTCAAACTTGGGAAGTATTGACCTTGAAAAACTATATCGAGCCACCGTAATGAATTCATGAAAGAAGTACAAAGCAGTAACAAGCATGAGTTAAAATTTTCATGTAACAGCCATAAATAGTGAACACCCATCTTATAAACACAACTCAGTCGATTTAGTATATTGTACTGAACTTCGGCACAATTTAATGTAGCTAGAATATTGATAATTTAGTAGTTTTGACTGCAATCAGGTGGGTGAGGGGGGTCACTTACACACCACATAAGATTTATGGGGGTCATTTCTAAAAAGCTAGGATGAACTGGGGGGTCGATTGAAAATACTCTAGGCTTTTTCCTACCTACCTACCCAAGTGTACCTATCTATCTACTTTGATTGGCAACTCCAGGTCAGAGTGGCAATGATCCAGTTCTCCAGCCGGGTGATTACTCCTATCCATTTCAGTTTCTAATCCCAGACATTAATATGCCAACCTCAGTAGAAGGAAGGTATGGCTATGTTCGCTACTGGTTAAAAGGAATTGTTGACCGTCCATGGAGATTTGATATCACTTCCAAAGCAGCTTTCACTATGTTGGAATATGTGGACATCAATGCACCTCTGCTTTTAGTAAGTTTTTAGTAACGTCATGATCTTTCCCTGGCAAATCAAATACAACGTATTGGGTCTGTGCTTACTCTTACAAAGCTTTTTTCCTCTATCAGAAAATACAGAGAGAGGAAATCTGAAAACATTAATTACCAAGTTATTCGTAACTTTTTTAACAGGACCTAGGAAAACTGGCAGACATATTTTGGTAGACTTGATTTTAATAAATGTGATTTGGAATAGAAATTGGTTTTGAAAAATACAAGTATCTTTGATCGTTATAATTGCAACATGTTTGCATTCAGTATACATGAACATGGTGGTGTAGCTGTAGTTGTAGCCTATTCTGTATAGTCAGAAACTCTTATGAGTTTCTGGTATAGTATAATGAAGGTGTATTAAGATAATGAACAAATTATTAGCATCATGAGGTTGCAAAAACAGGCAAAGTCCCTCTAATAGTGCCCGCTATACAGGGTTGGAGATTGGTGCTCGCCCGCTCACCCAGGCAAGTTCCACAATGGTTGGGCAAGTACAAATCAAGAATCACATGCCCAGTTTGACGAGTACAGTGTTCATACTGGCACAATACGTTAATTCAAAATTAACGGCACTTTTCACTTTCCACTTGAAAATAATCTACGTCTGTCCTTTAGCCAGAAGCTTACCATTCTGAAATGTCCATTAACCTTGGTCTGTATTTTTGAGACTGGGTTCATGAACACACAAAATGCTCTCTGCTTCGATGATTGCTACATGAAGAATGAACACTTGTACAAAGTACCAGTAATACCTCTGGCCATTAAATACACTGCGCTGTCCACAGAACCGCAAAGTGTGGGAAAGTAGAAAGATTGGAGAGAGCATCATGTTGATGTCAAATGGCAAACACGAATTTGTCCTACATGACCAAGTTTCTCCTTTACTTATAATGTTGTTTCCTGTTCATTATTTCTACACATAAATAAGTAGTTTCACGCAATTTTTTATCCATAATGATTGTTTTGAGCTATTTTTTCTCCTCATTTTCTTTTTTGAGCAATTCTAAATGTGAATCTGACTTTTGCTGTTTGCAGTATATGTGAAGCTTAAACTCTCCATTAAGAGTCAGATTTGCGGCAAGCAGAAAACGTCAGATTGAAGTTGAGAATTTTTCAGAAAAGAAAATAATCAGATAAAAACTATCTAGAACAATTCTTATGGATAAAACTGGCGTGAAACTATGTATTTTTCAGTAAGAAGTAATAAACAGTAAACGACAATTAAGAACTCAAGAAAACTGAAATATGTCCAAGTTTACACACAGTAGCAAAAATTGCGAAAAATTGTAGAAACTGCATTTTTTGCTAAAATTACTAAATTCAAGTTCATGAAAAACTGCAATTTTTGCTGCTGTGTGGCTCACAGTACAGATTCACGTTTGCTGTTTGGCATAAATGTGACTCTTTATCGATCTAATGGCTCTATCTTGCCGCCGTCTTTAATGTATAATTTTGACACTTTGCTTGAGTATGGTGTTTTTTCTTTTTAGTTTATGAAGGTCTGTTTCAGGGTATGGTGAGTGAACTTCCATGCAGTGAGGAGGGGGCTATTTTTTATGGTAGTCTGTGAGACTGGGCAAGTGAAAACTGGTCAGCGCGAGTGCTCCTAAATTTTAGTTTCCAACCCTGTTATAGTAGCAGTTTTTCAGTATACTAAGCCTTAGATAGGGGCTAAAGTGACTTGAGTCAAGTCTATTACGACCAGCACTTATTTCAACTCTTATTTCCTCAGCAACCTTGTCAGATCCAGCAGGATCGTAGTGTGGGATGCCTGTGCTGTGTATCTGGTCCACTCAGTACTATTGTCTATACTGACAGAGGAGGTTACTGTCCAGGAGAATCTATTGGTGTCTCTGCAGTCATTAATAATAATTCAAAAAATGAGGTTATTGGGCTGGAGATACAACTTATTCAACTCACTGTCTTCATTGCTTCTAGTGGTGGGTATAAGAACCAACATCACACTTAAGAACAAGTCTAGAACAAATAAAATAAAATAAATTAAATTAATTAATAGTCAATTTAATTTGATTTAGTACTTGTTTCAGAACTGTTTTGAATTGCAGTCACTGTGGGAACTGCACAATATTGTAGTTATAAAGGTGTAAAATATATTAACCTTTTCACCAGAGTGATTGACTGAGTTTTGTTAGGAGGTTATGACATTTGAGTCTGTTTTTGATTTACTATATATGGTGTGACCATTAAAATGAAAAATTTTGGCAGATGACTTTCACATGATACTATTTACATATAAGCATATTGATCAAGTCCTTAGTACACAAGAAAGCTTCACCTCTAAATGGAGAAGAAAAAAAATTCCTGAAAGGCTGCCTGTTCACATTTATTTGATGGAGTTGAAATCATACTCCAATTTGGCTGAACTGTCGAGCACCCGGCCAGTTTGAAGCTATACCCCTAAAACGGTGGCTCGTGGCTACTATGTAGCCACGTAGCCGCATAGCCACTTAGCCGCGAGACAACTTTCATGCTACTGTAACTCTTATTTCGCAAACCACAACGTGAGTCCCATAGCCACATAGCCACTGTTTTAGGGGTATAGGTTAGAAGCGGCTGCAGTTACTCCCATGATTTTTATCTTCATCATCACCATCATCAATTTGATTCATTTCTAGGAAAACGAAAACGCTGGGAAGATAAGGTTGCATCCATGTTTCAAGAAGGAGTGAAGCCTCGGGAAGAGACTCGGATGCCAATGGTACCACTTCCAGTCCCTTCTCTGCCCCCAACCATGACGAGTTGCAGTTGCATAAAGATATCATATTTTCTACAGGTAATTTACCCATTATCTGTCCATTTAGCTGAATTTTTTAAAATATCTGATGTGTTTTTTTGACGACTGTCATTTGCTGCCTTGCCAACATTTTGCCATTAAGTCAAACCAACCATAGTTGTTCTGGTTTGAATGACAGGACTTGCATCTGGTGTGAATTCATCTGGTGATGGAATATTTTTAGTACAGCTAAGAATTCATGTTTTGCCCAATGTAAGGGAATCCTGATTCCAGAATCCGGGAAAAATTTGCTTATGGAACTAGGAATACAGCTCAAGGAATCCAGAATCCCGCTAACGATTGGAATCCAGAATCCAAGTTCTACTGACAAATACTGGAATCCAGTACCTGGAATCCGAAATCCATCGCGTGGAATCCAGAATCCAAGACTGTCTTGGATACCCTTGCATGGGGCGACCTGCTACTCAAAAGTAATTTTTTTTGCTAGCAGACCTCATATGGCGAAAAAATAAGGGGAATAAGATAGGATTAGGGCTCCCTCCTTCATTCTTTTCGTTTTTTCTTTTGCCTTGAAACCTCGGCTAGCGAGGCACAATTACGACTTTTAAGTGCTGAGGTTTATTTCATTCATTAGCAAACAAATCCTGAAAATGCTCAAATAAGGTGAGTTGGAATGCCAACAAAAAAGTATTCTCCTCACTGTCTTTCACAGATATGTACTGGGAAGTGCAGAGTTGATATAAAATCGAGTTAAACGCCACCAGTTGTAGGTCAGTTCTATTTCGTTGCTTATTTTTTTTCTTGCCACCTTTCAACAGCTGAAAGTTAGAGTGAAGGGTGCCTTCAACTCAACATTAAACATTCCTATCACAATTGGCTCAGTTCCATATCGGCCGCCCCTTCATCCAGCCCAATACCCACCCCCAGGTGCTGCTTTGACTCCTAGTGCCCCAGCACTGGCGGGATTTGACGCAGCATCAGCGTATCCACCAGCCAGTACACAGTATGGTGACCCTGGGCAGAATTATCCAAATATTGGTAAGAAACATTTTGTATCGTGACTACTGTAGTATTCCGAAATTAAGTCCACCCACCCACCCCCACAAAAATTACGGCTACCCGTAGGGTTGCACTAAACTTTGGTGTGGTTACACTAGACCTTGTTCCCAAAGCGGGTTGGGCTCGCTTTGGGGTCTGATCACTTTGATGTTTTCGGTTAGACGCTGATAAATTGCCCAAGGGGAAGAAAAGCTTGGGCCCGGTTTCGCGGGGTCAATTTGTAAAATGAAATAAAAAAACTGACTCCAGAACTCTTTGACCTAAGATTTTGCTTACGAAACATTTCTTGTTTTGATTTCAGCTCCTCCTTCGTACGTAGAGTGTGTTAGCGGTGGAGCGTCAATCGATGACGAGGGCGATAAAAAGACGCTGGGTGATACCAGCTTTACACCAATGTACCCGTTTGTTAATAACTACCAATTTCCCTCTGCACCGCCTCCTTCATATCCCTAAGAGGGAAGTACAACTAGCTTCGAAGTGGCAGACATTAGCCATGTCATTTATTAAGAAGTTATTTCTTTAGGGTTTCGACAAAAATCTGTAAGGCCTTCGATAGTGCCCGTGGGAGGGGGGGGGGGGGGGACTTGGATTAATTTTCGCTGGGTATGTGCCGCTGGCCTCTTAGAGCCCCTACCCCATTATGGTCTATCTTTGGCCAATTAAAGACCCATCTTTTTCATTTTTTGGCAAATGTAATTTTCGCGATCTCAACTTAGTCACTTTCTATTTATGTATCTACCTTATCAATCCTTTAAATAGGTCATCACAGAATGAATTGACCCATTTTTAAACTGAACGAAGAACACTTTACTTTTCACCCACAGTACAAACATTCTGGTACGTTTTCTAACCGTAAATATGAAGAACTTTCTTACCTCAAAAATCCGAAAATCTGCGACCCCTTCTAAGTGAAAATGCTACCCCATAATAGTCAACTCAGTCGTGAAAATGCGACCCCATCCAGCGGCACATCCTCATTAGCCTCTTTTAAGGAAGTACCACGAAAGAAGGGCCATTTACCACGCTAAAAGTGTCTTACGTAACTGCACCTTTTCAACTCGATAAGACTTTGTAGAGAAGTTGACTGTACTTTTGTGACAAAAAGGAATGTTTTCCGCTAAGTAAAAATGGCGACCAATGGATCGATAGAAATTAAATAGCTTAGAATGGCTTCGTTAATTTCAGTGTTAAGAAAGAGTGCCGTGGCAAAACTCAGCAAGACGTACGTTTTATACTTTTTAGATCCTTTCCGTTTGCTTTCGATTCCTGTTAAGTGTCTACTATAATTATATTCAAACTGGACTGTAAATGTACTCAAACTGATGTTTCTAATATTTATAATGTGTTCTGCAAAAGTTTACTTTTAATTCTTGTATTACTTTGAACGTGGATTGTAAATCAAATACCATTATTTATACTGAATATTGTAGTTCAAAATATTATGAAAACTGTCCATCTAGATAACTGTATTTTTAAATACTATGCACAGCATAGCCCTCGAGAAAAGCCCTCTTCATTTTGGCCAGCCATTTCTGACTTTTGACAAGCGCAGCAATATAATAGGCGCCCTAACCAAATGGCAATAAATACTAGCATTTCAGTATGTTGCAAGGAATATAATAAAGTTAAGATATTGTACCAGAATGCTGAAGGTCTGAGTATCTCTCTATATATATGACAAACATGATACCACTTGAAAAGTGCTTTGTACGTTATTTACGCACTGGTTCATTATCTCACTCGTTCGCGTTTTCTGATGCGTCAGTAACACGTGCGTAAATACAGGACACGCGCACTTTTTAGTTCCATGAAGTATTCGAACATGTTTATCGAAAGAAACTGTGGTGTAACGTGCTTCCGAGGGCGCGCTATAAATATTTTTTCGCGACGAGATGGAAGTCCGTAATCGAGAATATTTATAACTATTTGAAGCATGCGTTATTACCAACCGAAAGGTCAACATTGCTGGATATTGGCAGGTTTTTCAATTTGAAGAGGAGATAGACGAAGTCGAGGTCAATAAAAATGCAACGAAAGAGCTAAGCAAATATCCAGCCAACTTCCAAACATGTTTGATCATTAAAGGATTATTATATCGCCTGAAGAGCTATTTTTCTCTGGGTGACCAAAACGAGAAATCCCGAGCGGGTAATATTAAGGCCCATCTTGCATGCACGACTAGCCAATCAGAACAATACAGCCGTTCGATTTATTTTGGCGACTTGCGGAACAAGCCATATAATAATAGTATTTCTTGTCCGGAAAGAAATAGGATTCTCAGTCGGCCAATCAGAACCATGCAACGATTTATCACGAATAATACAAACTGGCGGGTCAGAAGAAATTGCGTGAAAACGGGAAACGACTGTACTGATATGGTGTGTTCAGTCAACAAGGACAGCCAAGGGCGAATACCCAACTGTGAAATGTCCAACTCTATTAACCAGACCCGTGGATACCCACTAAATCCAGCTTTCGCTAAACTCTATTCACCATTGGAGCATAGAGCACTGTAAGCCTTGAGAACCTTTTTTCTATTTTATGCGGAACGTTTGAGCAGTTAAATTTGTGTTGCACACAAGCCGCGGTTGCCAGAAATACTTGACAACGCCTCGCTCTGAACATCCCGCAAACTTAAACCACAACAGCAATATTAAAGCTTTCTTGAAAAAGGTATACCGTACGTGCGCAGTTTTACTGTTGTTTATAATAAATAAAAACGTAATGTGTGAAAGCTCACGTTGAAAACGCTATGCTATCATAATAATCATCGAAATGATTTGAATGACGATGACAAAACATGGGGAAAGTTGATTACTTCGTTGTTGAATTTTACGGAGGAAAAAGGACGTTTTACCCAGGGGAGACAATAAATGCAGCCCTCTGTCTCAAGGTGAATAAGAAGTTGAAGTTACAGGGACTTCGGATTGAGTTCCATGGTGAAGCATACGTACACTGGAGGGAAAACGTCGGTGAGGCGAATAAGAGCTATAGCAACAGCGAAACGTACTTAGATACTTTGGCAACATTGTTTGGTAAAAGTGAGTGAAGGTGTGATCAAGTCACGTTCATTTCTCCAACGAGAATTCATCAGGTTGACAGGACCATTTTGTACTAAAATTTTTTTCTATGGGAGTTGATTCTATGTCAACTTGAAATTGAAATTATTCTTATCGTAATATGCACAAAGATTTCTGGATTTATGGGCAGCTGGCGCAAGGGGTGGGGGTGGATAAATGAGAAAATAGACCGGTTCTGTGGACATTTTTGAGCGCAACCGAAATTTGCTTTCTCCAGAAAAAGAACTACTAGCTTATTGGCGATTATCATGTCATCAATATGTCAACGACGTTTAAGGCTTCGAGGGCGCTTGCGCCTTGCTTTCCAAAATTTACATTATTATTCACTCAAAATATTCCTTTGCTTCTGATTAGCTAAAATCCTACGTCTAATTCTTCTTAACCAGCTAGCGTTGGCCAAATTTGGAAGACGTTTACGATATCCAGGAGGTGGCGTCAGTAGTACAGAATAATCGCCAGAAAAATGAGCGGCATTGCATTCGATGCGTCTGATGCGTGTTGTTTGGGAGCTTTAGCAACGATGATGGCGACGACAACGAGAGCGTCATAAAAGCAATAGAGTGTTTTCACATGACGTCATGGCGGCCATATTGGTGTCCCAAAACAATGAAGCGGCGGCCATGTTGGTCTCCCAGACTAATCCTGTGGGAGTTGAACTCTTTTCTTATGCAAACGCTTTCTTTTGTTCCAATAAAATTGCGTTGATGCTGGCCACGTGAGTGAAAACGCCCCACAGGTTTATTGAGCAACACTACAAATTTGCACGTGCATTACACTTTTCTTGTTCATTTCTATGATCACGATAGCCTGTGTACAGACGTCCCCGCTCCCTCAGGAAAAATCGGGAGACGAGACGTCTGTGAATCGCCGTCGTTAATCGTGTTCCGATATACATTTGCATAAATTAATTTTTTGTTCTTTCGCTGAAAGTTGAAAAGGCACATGTAGGTCGAAAAATAGCTCTGGCGTCTATGTACAGCTAGCCGAACATCTTCACGCAATGTTCAACCAAAAATCCAGATATAAGATCTCTGATTTCAGTCAAGCCAGGTCAAGCATACCTCCCAAGATTCCATTAATGTATTTATTATTCGAAAGTTGAACCGTTGGTAGTCGTAGATTTCAGATTCATCTCTGTGTGCATTCTTGCATGCGTAATGAGCCGTGAATTCACACGCGCTCCAGTTACGAAATTTCTACCAGCTCAGTTTCCCTGAATTTGATGTAAATGTCTTCTAAGACATTTAATCCATTCAAAGATTTTCAATCTGACCAAATACAGGGAAGTTCTCTTAAAATATTCACGCTCATTACGCATAGAGGAATGCCGATTTAAATTTGACACCAGTTACGGGAACGACTAACGGATTCATTTTTTCAAATAATCAATTCATTTAGAGAATCTTTTCGGGATAAGCTTGACCTACCTTACCTGTTAACGTTGGATTTTGTATGCCTTCTCTTTTATTTACAATACCGACCGGTACAGACAGACGCACCCGCAACCGGTGCAGCAAACATCGGTGGTCTTAACTTCTAATGCCTTTTCGAGAGAGCCGAAATGCAAATACCGGTAAACAAATATGAATATCTACAAAGGCTGAGCTTTTCCCCGGGGAATCTATTCTGAGGTTCATTCACCAATCACAACACCGGAAATTATTTGCGTCATGGCATTAACATTACAACCAATCAGAGGCTGTCCCCAACATTCCGGGAAAAAGGGGAAAACGATTATCGTCGGCGATTCACAGACGTCTCCTCTCCTGATTTTTCCTGAGGGAGGGGGGACGTCTGTACACAGGCTATGATCACGGCTATGATGTGAAAATGCCTTAACTCACGTTTTATGGAGGACGTGAACAAGCGGCTACGAATTTTTCTTTTTCTTTCTAAACTTAAGTGCGGTCCGCATGAAATCAACTCCAGGGAAATTCGCCTGCATTTTACATTTCAAGCGAATCGGAATAAACGCGGAAAAGTTGAAAAAACGTGAATTCATTTTTAAAGTGACGTTTTCGCTGCCGTCGTCGTCATCTATGATCTGAAGACTGCAGATGTCGGAGGGTGTCATCCATCCTCCTCGGTCGATAACACCCTCCTCGATGATCTCCAGAATTCTTCAGATCATATATACTCGGCCTTTTCCAATAATTGCTTGATAATAGTACAATACGCATTGCATGAAACACGCTTCGACTTGTAAAAAAAAAAAAAACAGTCAAAAGACTCTTTTTTCAATTCTGTCTTGCACTGGGCACAAATGTAGCCTCAAACAATCATGATGGACAGGCTCCTTTAAGACTTTTTGGAGCCAGGAGATATTCAAGAGATTCTTTTCTCAACGAGGAATAGCGGCAAACTATTATAAACTTACTTGGGGTAAAGGTTATAGTAAATGTTCTTTCCTCCGGTTTCAAGAAAAGTTAAGTCTGCTCGTTGGTCTCAGCAAACGCCAACGACGTGTACAAATTAACGACTCAGTTTCCATAATTACCGAAACGGATCGATAAGGAGCAACCATATATTCGCAAAAATCCGACTAAACACTTTATTCCATCTTTCTAGCCCTTTGAAGCTTGGCTCTTTCAGCGTTGATGTAGTCTAGTTCTACCCTGAGTGTCACCGAAAAGGGGCCCCAGTATTCGCCGAGATGCCGTGGTAGTCTCCTGGGACCGATCCGCGAACTTCTTAAAATGATAAGGGGAGACTGGAGAGGAGTAAAGTGCGACACTGCTTATTAAGGGGGCCAAAACTTACATTGCTCGGTACTTGCGCGTTCTCTCTGCAGCTATTGTTTCTCCTTAATTTTGGGGAAGACAAACTCGTCCCAGGGCTTTTCCCTAGGGAAGAGTACGCGAAAGTACAACTCTGCAATATGCAACAAACAGAAATCTCCTGCCCTTAAGCTGGGCACTTAGAACATCAGGACATTGACACCAAGCTTTTTTGACGATCCACGCAATACAGCAATCATCATCTAAGCAGACTGCAAATGGACATTGTCGCTCTTGAAGAGACGAGGCTGCCAGATTCAGGATCTATCAAGGAAATAAATTTCACATTTTTCTGGCAGGAGAAAATCACCAGATGAGACAAGTGAACAAGGCATTGATTTTGCAGTCAGGAATACCTTGCTGGGATCCATTATCCCACCTGCAGATGGAAGCGAAAGAATTTTGTTACTACATCCGCATTAATCAGTGGGTCCGGTCACTCTAATCAGTGCCTATGCTCCACGTCTGTCATCCCCAGGAGAAGCAAAGGACAAATCCTATGACGAACTGGTCACCGCCATCAAGGCAATCCCTGAGAAAAAGCTGCTGTTCATTCTGGGCGAGCTAAACGCCAGAGTTGGTGAGGATCAAAGCCTCGCTTGCTTGGCTCATTTCGGTACTAGCCGAGCCTGTGCCTGCTGGAGCTATGCTGTCATCACAGTCCATGTTTCGGTAACACGTTATTCAATACCAAGCCCGAACACTGAATTGGAGACAATCAAGATCTTAGCACTGGCACCAGTTTGACCTGATCCTCAGCAGATGCTCCAGTCTTTCAAGCATTAAGATCAGGCGCAGTTTTCAGGGTGCTGATTGCGATACGGACTCTTCCTTAGTGTGCAGCAAAGTAAGACCGCGAACAAGGTAGGTGGATAGCAAAAAAGAAGAGGGAAGGCCTCGCATTGACAACAGCAGACTCCGTGAACAGACTAAAGTGGAGGGATTTGCAAGTGCAGTTGAAGAATCTTTTCCAGGCCTGCCCGATGCTAACGCATGCGATAGATGGAAACATTTTTTTGATGCACATCTTCCTTGTAAATACGTGTTATCTTTATGACTTCTGCGCTAGATAAAGTATCTATCTATCTAATGCTGTTCACAGCGCCACCTTGTCCATTTTGGGCGGGAAGACCAACAAGACTGCTGACCTGTTTGAGTCCCACTCCGAAGAGATGCAACCATTCATTGATGAAATGAGGAGGGCCTTCTCTAAGCCGCTCGAGTCAAAGTCCAGCAGACCGCCAGGCGGTGTGCAAAAGACTACTGG
Organism: Porites rus; assembly: GCA_964035705.1. NCBI lineage: Eukaryota > Metazoa > Cnidaria > Anthozoa > Scleractinia > Poritidae > Porites > Porites rus. Next base: position 5,023,206 of record OZ037993.1, read on the forward strand.
CTTCAGCTCTGTTCTCAGATAAGGTCAGTAGCTGAGACAGATATTAGGGGGATGTATGATAGAGTTTCGCTCCCGTGTATGAAGGGGCCACTTTAGTTCCCGAACTAAAGAGTAAGAGTGGCGCAGCGGTGAGAGCAGTCGCCTCCCACCAATGTGGCCCAGGTTCGAATCCTGGCGTCGACGCCAAATGTGGGTTGAGTTTGTTGTTGGCTCTCTCCTTTGCTCCGAGAGGTTTTTCTCCGGGTGCTCCGGTTTTCCCTCTCCCTAAAAACCAACACTTCCAAATTCCAGTTCGATCGGGAACTCTCGAACACATTTCAACCAGTTCGCGTGAACTCCTAAGCGTCCCTGGGTAAACAAATTATAATTACAATTACAATTTTACAACGATAACCCTATTCTTCAAAGATTACTGAAGACCTGCTCTAAATTTCTGAAGATAAGGAGAACACTCGCATACGTCTGTCATTTCGTCCAAAGTGCTAGAGAGAAGAACGTCACGACAGGGCCTATTACCCTTCAAGAATGGAAAGACTGTGAGAATCAACACTTCAAGTGGAGCCAAATTCACTTAGAATCCTCTGTTATTGACGAGAAGTTTATTTCAAGCCTGGACAACAACTGAATAATTCGAACTCATTGACGGCTCGAAGCGGATGCTAGATGGTTGCCACAAGAAATGAGAAATCCTGCTATTCTACCAAGCAGTCATCTACTTCTCCAGTTGCTACTACGTCGTTTACACGGAAAGCGTGGACATTTTGGTAACAAAAGCTTAACTAATGAAGACAGAAGAAATTAATGGATCACAGAAGTCCGCAGCATGTCTAAAGCTCTCACTGCAAAGTGCATCACGTGCAGAAACCTTCGCAAGAAACCACTGGACCAGCTAATGGAGCATATCCCATTTTTACGAGCGACAGCAGGGATTCTTCCCCTTTCCAACACTGCCATTGACATGTTTGGCCCTTGTATATCAAGCTCAATCGGGCGGCAAGGGAAGTTGATGGCTTTCCGTCGTTTCGCGAGCTTGCATGGCCACCGGTGTGTTTGTTGGTCGGACCGTAGAACAATTTTCAGGTGCGCAAAGTTACTTAAAGGAAATTATGCAGAGCTGGAACATTCCCAAGATTCAGGGTGTTCTATACCTGAAAAATTTCCCTTTAATTTCAAATGGTAATGGAATATAGCTCACGTAAGTCATCAGAATGGCGCGTGGAAGCTCTCATCAAGTCCGTCAGACAAAGTCTCCTCTCTCCTAGGAAGTACACAAGATCGAGTAAACGAATTTTGGAAATGCTGGATGAGGCACTTCGCACCAAAAAAATTTATTACCAGGGAAGAAGTGGTTCTGAACCAGATAAAATGTTCAAGTTGATGAATATTGAATATTTAATTACCTTAGCGCCGACACCTTGACTTTGCGCGACGCGGGGAAAAAGGTCAGGTGACTGTTATTTAAAAGCAGATATTCGTTCTGCAACTTACATTTTCAATTTGTCACTGATCACGCATCCAAGATACGAAGCTAACTAGCCATAGCCGCGTATGGAACACAAATTGTAAGTTAATATTTGTCAGTCATCGCTTCAACTGAAATTGATTTGTACAGTAGGCCCTTTTTGTAATACTACTAGGACGACACATTCGGACGCCACGATTCGAATTTGTATTGTCAAGTGCAAATAAATTCCAAGTGCTTAAAACTCTGTTAGTGGTTAATCTTCAACTACCAGTAGCCCTTTCACACACAGGAGCGAAACAGATGGTATTAAGCAGGTCCTAGGTCCGACGAAGAAGAAAACTGCCCCTCTGAAGTCCGCCACAGGCGGGCCCATCCAAGATCGGGCGAAGCAGTTGGAACGCAAGGTGCAGCACTACTCAGAGTTATACCCCAGAGAGAATGTAGTAACAGACGAAGCCCTAAACGCAATCAAGTGCCTTCTTGAGTTGGAGGAGCTTGACAGTGATCCAACCCTTGGAGAGTTGAACAAAAAGGCTCTCGACTCTCTTTCCTCTGGCAAAGCACCTGGAAAGGACACCATCCGTGCCGAACTCCTGAAGTGCTGCAAAGGAAACATCAACGATCTCTGAGCTGCATAAGATCCTTTGTCTCTGCTTGGGAGGTGTCAATTACCATAGGACATGAGAGATGCAAACATCGTCACACTGTACAAGAACATGCAACACTACGGCTGCATTGTATACACAACTGAAACAGAGACGTTTGCACTACCTTTTTGGCCATAATGTGAGAATGGACGACAGCCAGATCCTAAAGGATCTCCTTTATGGCGAATTTGCTCAGGGAAAGCGCCCCACTGGCAGGTTCCAATTACGCTACAAAGACGTCTGCAAGGGGCACCCGAACCTCAGGCATTGACATCAACGAAGTGGAAATCTCGGCTTCAGAACGTTCAGCGTGGAGGCAGGCAATGAAGCAAGCCCTTTCTGAGTTTAAAGAGACACTTTCGGAACAGGCTGAGATAATTAAAAGGGACAAACGAGGAATGCCCGAAGTAAGACCAGCAACGAACTACATCTGCTCACTGGGCGGAAGGGACAGTCATTCCCGAATTAGTCCTTCCAGCCACGCAAGGCGCTGTTCGAGAACCACCAATCACAGTGCGACACCATAGTCCTTCGATACTATAGGATGCCAATACATATAACTACCCACTAACCCGCCCACCTACCTACTTGTATGTGTAATCAAATGGTGACGGGTGAAATTAGGGAATAATTTCACGCGCGTTTTGTCCAAATCCTAATAATTTCCCGAGCCTTTAGCTATTAATAACATGGGTGATGAATTACGTTAGCAATATTGGATTTTTGACATGTCTATCCTGGATCGTATCGATCGAGAGCTCCACTCTCTCAAATGTTTAGACCTTAAATTTGGCTTATAAAGTTCAGAATTTTTCAGACTTTTTCGGCAAAATACCTGTTAGAATCCTTCTTGATGTTCTCTTGCGTGTTCAGGTTTTCTAAAACGTCTTTTTGTGCCTTGACATCTTCATTCACGGCATTTTAAAACTTCGTCGCCGTCTTGACACTGAGACGTACGGAAGGGTTGCCATGGCAATTTTGTAATTTCACATGTGAAATTACAAATTAACGCTGAAATTTCGCGCCAAAATAAATGCGTAATTCGTCACCTATGATATTAGCCTAGTAACCTACTGTTTCGTTCAGCAGGCCCATGTTCGAGATCGTCCTGAGCCACCATAGGACTCATGTTTTAATTTACTTCCCTGTATTAGAGATTTTGTTGCGCGAATATTATATGTTGCCAGACCAAGTGCCTTTGTAGAGAATCCTCGTAGTCAAGGCTTGTAATTTGTTCGCAATTGGTTATTAAGCGGCTGGTCTTTGATTTGGAAAGGAACCTCAATCCATCTCAATACCCTGACTATTTACCTGCCTCCCTGCCTACTTATATACGTACCTACCATACTACCTACATTGTACCTGCATGTCTGTCTTCATTCATTTGCAGACCTAGGCCAAAGTGGCGATGACCCAGTTCTCCAGCCTGGTGAATACTCTTTTCCATTTCAGTTCTTAATCCCAAATATAATTATGCCGGCTTCAGTGGAGTTAAAACATGGTCATGTACGCTACTGGTTGAAAGGAATTATGGACCGTCCATGGAGATTTGATATCATCACTATAGCGGCTGTTACCATTTTAAAATACGTGGACATCAATATTCCTCAGCTTTTGGTGAGTTTTCAATAATATAACTACCTAGAAATGTGTGTTTCTCGGCCGAACCCCGTGAAACTCGGGGAAATGCTCCGAAAGGAGGACACAAAGGTGAAACAGCCAACAAAAGTGAAAAGGTATCACTTGACTGAGACTCTTACCCAAGATCGACTGCAGCATCGGGACGGCTTTGTCACTTCACCACAAAATCCCGCAACTTTACCCAAAAACGCCGTTTGAAGCTTTAAGCTAGCCTAGTCGAGGCGTGTTCTGAACTATCCACCCATAAGTGGGTCCGAATACGATGGTTTTAACTAGTTGTTACCTTTTACACAAGAGCTTGAGAATGCTAAAGAGAATTCTTGGAAGGCCTTAATATTTTCATTTGGCGTGAAAATTTGCTTTAGAGGAAATAATATTTTCAATTATTGCCATGATTACATGTTCGTAATCAATATGCAAATATACTTCTTTCAGCAGTTGCAGCCTATAATTTCAGGTATCTTCATTATATTTGGTTCAAAGTGTACATTTTGAAATCGCGGAGAGGAGGCAACAGAGTATGAACATCACGAGATTGCAAAACTGTGAAAATTACGACCTAATTAAGGGACCCTAATCATAGCAGATCGAGGTCTCAATCAGATTTTTCTTTTAAAATCAGTATTTAAAATAAGTATTCTTATGCACAACTTGATTCTTATAATTATTTTCTTAGCGACCTTGTCAGAAGGAAGAAGATCGTAACGTGGGATTTCTTTGCTGCGTTTCTGGCTCACTTAGCACTACTTTCTGTACTGACAGAGGAGGGTACTGTCCAGGAGAGTCTATTCGTGTCTCGACGGTCATAGATAATAAGTCCAAAAATGAAGTTGTTGGTCTCAAGATACAACTTCTTCGAATCATCGTTTTGATTGCCTCTTGTGGTGGGTAACTGAAAGATTTCATACTTACGAATTAGGTTATGTTTACACTCTAGCTGACAGCCCTTACCCCAGCACGAGAACCATACCCGATAGTGCTTCGTATCTGATATAAAAGCCATGATTTCGGTGCTATTTCTGTAACAAAGCGATCGAAGCTGCGCTGTACCGATCTTGAAAGTGGAGCATCACATATCGAATAGGTTCTCTGCACATTTTGGTGCAATGTGAACCGAAATTCGGACCGTAGCAGAAGTGAAGGAACAAGGTCTGAAATCCTTTGAGGTGGAAGTAAATTGGCGAACCCCTCAGGCACGATGTTTGATGTTTGTAAACGACCTGTTCCATTTCCGTGCCTTTGCTGTTGGTATATACGGGGATGGCGTTTGGTGTCGACTCGAAAAGCTACCCAGTATAGAGTGTTTTCACTCACGTGGCCAGCATCTATGCAAATTTATTGGAAAAAAAGAAAGCGTTTGTATAAGAAAAGAACTCAACTCCCACAGGACTGGTTTTAGACACCAAAATGGCCGCCGTTTTATTGTTTCGAGACACCAATATGGCCGCCGTAACGTTTTGTGAAAACACTCTATAGTAGTCTATTAGTGTAGACATGGCCTAAGAAAGTGATTAGTGGCACAGATCAGAGGTAATTCTGATCAATGAGAAACTACTAAAGGTGCATGATAGAATTAATTATATAAAGATCGTATTTTAATGTACGAGGCTGAGCATGATATCAAGATATTCTTTTATCTGAGAAAGGGCTATCTGTAGGACCTAAACTCTGCGTTAGATCTGCATGCAAAACATAATTGTTCCTATCATACCCGGCGGTCTATTCCTAGTGATATTACCCAAGAAGAAGTTTTCGTTCTAGCTCAAATGTGTGTATAATGTTATGAAAAAAATATAAAATAGCACTGAAGAGATGACTTACATTGGGAAAGTTATTTAAACTTTGATTTCCTGCCATTTTGTTACTAATAATGACTTATAAAACATTACCTTAGTAATAAGGCTCATACTGGGGGATTTTCTCTTTCACCCTATTTCTCATAACCATCATCTAATAATTATCATTATCATTTGATTCAACTTTTTTCCTTTTCATTGGCCGAGAGCCACCACGTGACCTGCAAATAACTGCCCACAAATAATATAATGGTCTGCTCATGCGCAAAGTCGTCCAATTGTGTTTGGCTGCAAATAATATTCTGCTCATGAGTAAATGAAACCACACTTTTCTCCTTCTTGCAATCGCTCTTGCCTGAAAATGGCAGATCGCCTCGATCGCTTCCCAAAGATATTCAAAAAACAAACCGATGGTCCAATGATAATGACCTGCTTGCCACCGACAATTCACGATATTTTGCTCAACCTCCTCCAATGATTGTTAATTATTTTGATATATTTGTAGGAACGGCTACACACTGGGAAGATAAAGTTGCATCCATCTCTAAAGAAGGAGTAAAGCCTGGAGACACTTTAGTATCACAGCTGCAACTGCCAGTTCCCTCTCTACCTCAAACTATGCAAAGCTGCAGTTGTTTGAAGATATCATATCTCCTAAGGGTAATATACTCAATATCTGTTCATGGTGATTTGTGAGAAAAGTCGTCTCTGTGCGATGTTCTTAGAGAACAGTCACTTGCTTCTCACTTGAGGCAGGGTTTGCGGTGCTGTAAATGCCTAGGTTTGAGTTACGGGAGTAGTATAGTAGGGATGAAGTTAGCCGTTTTTGAAATTAGATGTCATTAATAGGTATCGCATTAAGATAACATAACTCTCTTCTTCGATGTCGTGCCCAGTATTACTGGCTTGTGAGGTCCTAGCAAAACAATTTGGTTGACTACTCACTGAGGACAAAAGTGAAGATGAGTAGGGAAGGCAAACAAATGAGGACGATGATAGGGAAACCTGATGATGATGATAATGGTTATGATGACAAGAAATCAGTTGTAGGAGCTGGAAGAAAAACGATAAAAGATGAGGCGAGGGTGGACGGAAGCCAAGGAAAAAGATGGAGGGAACACTATGAAGAGGAGGCACAGGAGGTGGATAGATGGCGCGATTTGTGGCTTATTACCTTGAATGATCGCCATAAAACGTTTTTAAACTTAGACGACTAACTACAAGGCGTCTGTTCTAATCAACGTTTTATCTCATCTCGAGAGCTTAAGGACACAGTATATACTGTTCGCTGTTTTGTTGTGTACAAGTATAATTTTTCAAGTCGAAGAATCCACAGTTGATGTTATTGGAATTATAATGGCCATTTACACATCATAGCAAACGACTATTTTTTGACGAGCAGCAAAAAAGAAAAACGCTCTGTCTCTAATTTTTCGTAAAAATGGAGATAAACTATAAAAAGTCAGTTTGTTTTAGATTTACTTGATTACAACTCTGTATGTGCTCTTTTGTGGCTTTGCTTTATCAAGATGTTCCATTTCTGCTCTTTTCTCCTACCATTTCAGTTATTAATTTTTCATTTAGCTCTTCAAAGTAAAACCCAGTGACGTTGTTGCAAAAAAACCGTGAAGTTTTTAAATAAGCCGGCTAGGACTATAACCTCTCGTTTATAGCTCTTGTTGGCTCCCTGACTGCACGCCTCCATTATACTCCATTATAAGGGCGTAGGGTTGGCATTATTTACATGCAACCTAGAAACCATTTTATGTGACTTAAACTCGAGAAAGTGAAAAGGTAATCCATCCTATGGCTTAATTATTTTTCTTAAAATCTCTCAACAGCTGAAAGTTAGAGTGAAGGGTGCCTCCGACTCAAAATTGTACATTCCTATCATTATTGGCACTCTTCCATATCGGCCCCATTTTCCAGCCCAGTACCTGCCATCAGATGCTGTTTTATCCATTAATACTCCACCACTGACAGGATTAAATGAAACCTCAGTGTATCTACCAGCCACCACGCAGAAAGGTGACAAGGCTCCGAATTCTCCAAATGCTGGTAAGGAACCTTCTTGTGTTCATCGTGATATATTACCTGTGGTTGGTCCACTAATTAATTACGCATTAGATCATATATTTGAATGCTATTTTGCGCCTAATAAATAATAAATAATAATAATGATTATAAATCATTATTATGTTTTATTACGGGAGTCGATTACTTTTATTATTATAATTATTATTATTATAATTGTTAAGAAGAAAGCATTGGGATCAGGCCCTAGTTGTTTAAAAGATAGTTAACTCTATCCTTGTATAAATATTTACGCAGAGGACAATGCTATTGCTTGATTCCCCCTAATACTCATCAACTGGATTGTGATTTATCTGCAGTGGAAAGCGCTATCCAACTTTTAAACAATAGGGGTCAGTTATCAGTGGAACCAATCACATTACACATTGTCCTCTGGATAGAGTTATCCGCATTTTGAAAAACTGGACCCACTAGGGTGGTGCAGACTACACTAACTGATGTGGTTGCCTCGTACCCTGACGTCACTCTCTCGATGAAAATTTGCGCGCAAAGGAAGACGGGAGAGGAAAACGTGCGAGCACCTCCTTTCTTTACCCTTCCCATGGTCTCTTGCGGTTCTTCACCATTCACTCGCGTTTCGCACTCGCCTGCTTCTATGCGAAACCAACTAATGTGGTATAAGATTATGACCTTCAATAGGTTTTCTTTTAATTGGGCACTTTGGTTTTCCCCTTGCTTTCGAATGCAGACCTACAGTTGTTTAAATTCCCGCTGTCACCTCAGAGAGAGGGGGGACTGAATTGGACTTCAAAAGTCTGCATTCTCCGGCGAGTTTACCCATTTCGCCATAAATACCAACATTTCCATAATAGCTAAATGATATTTCGATCTTAAAACCTGCCCCTAGCTACATTTTTGTGGGTAAGCCGAGAAATTAAAGTTGCAATTAGGAGAGAAATTTCTCCATTACATGTTTTGGAGGCACCATATGGAATGATCATACTCGTTTACGACTGTCATGATGTAGCATTATTTATCCGGGAGTGGTTCTGCTATAGGACAGTACAGTGAAACAATTTTACGAATAAGAACTTGATTTATGGTTGGCAATTAAATACTGAGTCCCAAATATAATGGCACTGTTAACAGAAACAGTAATAAAGAACAAAATAAACAAACAAACATGGTGTAACATTTCTTTTTCTCAATTTTAGCTCCTCGTCCGTACCAAGAGAGTATTGTTTAGAAGTCAAGAGCGTCCATAAATAAGGAGGGCAATAAAAAGACCTTGGGTGATAAGAATTTCAATACCAACTGTGCACCAAGGCCTGCTTCATTTTCTTAAGACAAAAGTACTGCTAGCTTCAAAGTAGTGGCAAAAAATGCCAAGAATCGTGCAAAGGAGCCTTCAGAAGAACCTGCACAGAAACGTGCCAAGGGACCTTCAGAGGTCATCTATAGGACGTTAGGGAATCCCGCAAAAGAAACGTTTAGAGGCCATGCATTAGACAAACTTGCAAAGGAACTTGGCATCAGAGGTCATGCATTGAAACCATCAGACAAACGTGCAAAGGAAACTTCAGAGAAACCTGCAAAAGAGATGCACAGGAACGAGCAAAGGAACTGCACAGAAACGTGGAAAGGAACTGCGTGCAATGTGAGAAAAGAAACCTTCCTATTCCCCCTAACATCACACCTGGTTGCACTTGTTTTCGATTAATAAAAATCTGCCGCAAACCCTTCTTGGATCAGGTTCACGGGAAGGAGTCGGTGATAATGCACTGGCTGTCAAAAACAAGTGATTTCTAGAGTTTATTCCATTTATTCTTAATCGGAATAAGGTAATTTGAGATGTGAAAAATAGCCATCAAGCCAGTGAAAATACCTCGGGAGGTGCCATGGCGCTTGTTAGTAGATAGGTCTTGCACTTGCTCAATGTGTTAGATGCTTAGCATCATTCAATCCTTTATAAATTTTCTGGGGGTGAGGAGAGGGGCTTGATCACTTACTTCAACCAACTTTTTAGGTGTAGCGGGGTTCGTACAGATTTTGGATCCAAAATTCAAGACTTTCTCCAGACTTTTTACCAAAACAATGATTTCTCTTTTCACACTCAAGGTTATCAAATAGTTGATCAACAGAGACATACAAAAACGCAGGAAACAAGCTATTTTCATGATGCACTGCAAACGCACAATGACCATGTTTAAACCCAGACATAAGAGGGTTCTGGTTCTGAAACTTCTCATTCTGTGATTGGATGTCTTTGTTACAGGCGAGACTGAATGAGGTTTGACCAAGGGAAAAAATCCACTTATTAATTACTTGTAGCTTTGAAACAAAAACAACAAAACAACAATAACAACGACAACTCCAGACTTTTTAACATTTTTCCAAACGTCTTCTCTGGACTTTTTCCAGGTCTAGAAAATTGCTTTGCAAATTTTACGACTTCTTCAATTTTTAATAAATCAAGATTGTGTACTAACCCTGGGTGTGGATTTAACTCATTGTAATTAGTAAATCATTAAAACAGATCAGCTCATAGAACTCGTAGATTTTAATAACTTACGTGAATCATAACCTGGATCAATACTATTTAGAAACTGTGTACGACTAATTACACGCAACTCCTCCATACTACAATGTATTATACATACTGTTTTGTAGAGAGTGTTGGTGAGAGGGAGGGGATTAAAATACGTAGATTTACTACTCTGTAGGTGCATGATGCAATAGCTTATGAAAGATTTAGGATCATGACCTGTAGAAAGCTTAACAAGGAGAAGATTACATAAACAATGCTCTAGTTGCCATAAAGGCTGCAAAGTGTTAAGCAAAAAAAAAGAGCACGATGATAGTTGTACAAGACGTTTCAGTCTCAAAAAGTTCATTTTTCCTTTAAAATGATTACAGTATTTTAGAAGGACCCAGGGGCAATTTTACATTTACTTATAGTGCATCTATTTTTAAAATTAGGTTACTTTATTTTGCATTAAAGCGGTAGATAATTCAAAAATTACATTAATCCATGTAATTAACTATTGTATATTGTTAATCCCTTTGAAAAATGCACTACATACAATGTACAAACAGTAAAAGTGGTTAATATGATACATTTCTACAGCAAAAACAGTATAGGTTATATATATTGCCTCCCTCTCTTAACTGTTACAGGTCAATGCTAATTACACTTAGTACAATTTTCAAAACTATTTTTACCCACGCATTAAAAGTATACTGTCTCATAAATAATTCAAGAGCCAAATGTTTCTTGTGATGCATACACCATGTAGATAAATCCATCCTCATCTTTTTCATCTTTGTAAACCTCTCCTACAGTGATCGATATGCTGACCAGATTTTTTTCGTTGATAAGAAGGAAGAATGCTTGTGTTGGACTCAGCTGCAGTCTTTTCCTACATGGAAAAATGTCAGTAGAAAAGAAAGATCAAGTCATATGTCTCTCACTTATATTAACAACAATGATTAAAACCAAGAAACAGAAAAAAGGGCTCCAAAAACTTGAGTTTTTTGGCAAATTATTTTTTTATGAACCATGAATAACATCTGAGTACTCTCACTGTTGCATTTTAAGAGGTAGCAGCATGTTTTCAACTACAATACTGATGAAAAAATGAAAGATGGTAAATTTTAAGCTCGGTGAAACAAATGTGAAAATAAATTAATCAGCATGTCACGGGCGTGCAGGGACAAAGAACAAAATCTGAGTCCCTGACAAGATTCTATGATTCTATGACCTCCCAATCACTGGGCGGATGCTCTATCCACTTGAGCTATGGAGAACTCATGGAGAGCGAGGCCATATACATGTACTAGGTTCATGTTTGACATGCATCATGCATACTGCAAAGATTATGTCAATGTTGTACTGTGTGGTGAAAGAATGAAAGATGGTTAATTTTAAGCTCGGTGAATCAAATGTGAAAATGAAATCAGCATGTCATGAGCTTTTGATGAGTTTCCATCAAAAAGTTGAGGTGGTGGGAGCAATTTTGTAAAGGTTAATATTCCTTTTTTGAAGCTGTATGGTCAGTTTGAAACGGTTCACTCCTCCCCAACAAATAGCTGCTTACATTCAAACCACATTTCCTTTCCCTGATTTTGAGCAAGTCATAGATAAAATTTGTTTTCCTGGAACTGTTTCGTGTGCACATTACATCTTTTAACATGCCGTCCAATAACTGCACGCATTCTATCGTATCATGTGTGGTGTTGAGTTGTCTCCTAGAAAGCCGTATTTGTCTTGTCATATAGATTGTAGTTCTTGCTTCGAATATTTGACCACCTATCCAGGCTGGGAATAGAATTTGATGTCCAATTAACACAGTATTTGTTTTCTTTACTTGCAATTCGAATGCTCTTTTTAGAGACTCATGCATCTACAACTGTGACAAGACCTGATGAACATTGCTGATAGTATAACAATTAGCTGTTTCCTGTCAAAAAACCTATTTCGGCAATGGAAAACTTATTGGCGATCTAGCTTTTCTAGCAGCAAGCAGTGTACTGATCAAAGTCATCTATTTCAGTGCCAAGAGTGTTTCTAGTTTTTGCCATGGAAAACTTTAATCTTTGATTCAGCGTTTATGAAAACAAAACAAAACCCTTCCCATCTGAGGCAACTGGATCACGGGGGCTCACTCTGTTCAAAAACTGACATGTCAATAAGCAGATATATGACTTGCCATCTCTGTAGGCTGATAAAAAAACTGTAGAGGAATGTGGTTTGAATGTGAGCTGCTGTTTGTTGCGGAAGAGCATTGCATGACTAGACAAAAACAGCTGTGAGGGAGACTAGGTAACACACTCATAACAGATCTAGTGCCTTAAAACAATTTTAGTTATGTGGGTAAATTTTGTGATTACAGTAATGTCTTATTACCATCAAAATGGGCAAACCGGTCCCTTCATGGTCTGGGTAAATGGTAAAAAAAATTCAGCCCTGGTAAATTTTGTCTTTGAATCACTGAAAAATGGCCACGAAAGCCTGAAATTGGTATCAAAGATGGCTTTGAAGAAACTGAACACAAATTTGGGACCATTCCACCCAGAAAACCGGGAGTACCTTTTCAGATGTCATGTTGCTCCTGCACTACGATTCAAAAAGTCATGTTCTATCTTTTTTTTTTCCAAACAGATTTTCTAGAAACTTTTTGTAAATCATTTGGTGAACAACCGGGGTATTTGGTTGGTGGTGGTAGAGAAGGGATCATGGTATTTTGTACATTGTTGTAGGATGTGGAGTGAGGGAAACCAGGAGAAAAATACCAAAATAGTAAGGGTTAGGAGGGGGTTCCAAAATCTGAAGGAGAACATCTAAACATACCGTAGTCCCCTTCTACAGAAATTATGACCATTCCCTGCGCATGCTCTGATTGGTCAATTACCTATTTGGCTTGGCGCACGCTACTGGTGTACATGAGTGTAACACCGTGTCTTATGCACGATTCGCGCTCAAGAAAAGGCACGGTTTTTGTGCCAAAGCACGGGAAAAAACATGCAAAGGCACAGATTAGGCACACTTTAGGCACAGTTAAGGCACGTTTTAAATATTGCTAAGGCACATTTTAGGCACAGTTTTGGCACGGTTTAGGCACAAATATTTAACGCTGGGCACTTTTTTGAAAATCTTTGTAACCCGACTTGCAAAAAAGAACAAACTTGGTATGAATTACAAAAATAATTCAGATCAAACACGATACAGTTAGAAGTATAGAAAGTGTAAGTTTTGAGCCGCGCCGAAAGTCGGGAAAATTAAAGTATTCTTCGACAGTTCGTGTTTACTCCGAGGATAAAGTGGAAATTCACACGCGATATATGCGGTCTGAACCTTTTCGATTACCATGCAATTTTATAGACTGAGCTTTCTTTCGTTTCTAAAAGAAATCGTGAAAGAAAGTCGAAGCCATAATAACAAAAGCAAAGCTAAAGAAGTAAGACACAAAAATAGCCAATAAAAGTCGTACAAAATACTTTTTGCGATCGCGGTAAAATTGGCCTGAATTTGCATGGCAACATGAAAAGTGGTAATTTGAAACCTTCATGCCAACGCGTGTTGTTTTTCACTGTGTTTTTTAATACAAAATGCGGCTGCTTTTTAAAAACATTTCTCTAACTAAAAAGGTAGAATTTACACTTAGTAGTACAATAATTCAAGCTGCTTGTTTGTTTTTGTTTTCTGGCTCTGTTGGCAAATTAAGCTTTCATTGATTGTAAAATAATCGATGAGACATGCCAATTTTGCTTCAAAACTCATTGGCGTGAAATCAATTTTTTCGTTTTCATTTTATGTCATATCACGAGTAAATTCTTTCTTTGAATGCAAATCTGCCCTCCTGAGAAAACAAATATTTCGCTCCAACTATAAACGCTCCGTTAAGAAGGGGAGAAGAAACCCACTTGAGTTGGAAATTTTTTAACATCAGTGAAATTCTTGAATTGATGAAATTATATCAACATGTAATTGAGCTGAGCACTTAATTTAAATACGCTAACCTGTTTAAGATTCCAGTTTCTTGTTTGTCGGGGCTTTCCCTCCTGTCTCTAACCGTATTCTGAGTCATGTTATTTCTTATTAGGGGATAAAAAGGTTGTCAGACCGTGTTTCTAGACTTCGTAAAACTAAAATGCTCACTTTATGCACATCTTAGGCACATTTTAGGCACAAAATCTTTGTTCCAAAGCACACTCTAGAATCTGATTTTCAGTCCAACGCACGGAGTACGAATTTTCACGTTAAAAAATGCTGTCTAACCTTAGATATTTGATCTTAGCGTAAAAATGGGTTTCCCAAAGTCTTAACAGGTAGTCTATAACGAAGGTTTAACTTATGAGCATTCCAAAAATTATTATTTCTCCTCTTAACAACAAAAGAAAGTCAATCAAAAGCAATCTTTTAAATTGACGTTCGCGCTGCACAGAGATCGGATGTAGACAGAACATCTTTCTGAAAACGCCCTAAACTTTGTTGTTTCGCCATTATGTTCAGTAATTTTTAATACAGTTAGTACTCATAAGTCACTGACCTTTGTGGAGAAATTTTTCCAAAGTACCATCAACAGAAACAGAGAAATCCCACAATATTCGTGGTTAGACTGTAAATGTTACGCGAGCTGTTAAAAAATGTTCCCATTTTGCGCCATATTTTTCATATTTTAATTCTATTTTGGTCTTACAGCCAGAAAAAAAAATTCAATGGAAAGCTGTTTATAAACTTTAACTTCTTGCCAAATATCGATGCGATCTGAGTTTTACTAAGTTCATAAGAGCCAAACGATGTGAGATTCTTAGCCCTGTACACCAGTAGCGTGCGCCAGGCCATTTACTATATTTGCCAATGGGAGAATGATTACAAAACCTAGCACACGCTCAAAGCCATACGTGTCACTTTCTAATATTCTACAGTAGGAGACTTTTCTTTTTTTTTTTACCTCAGAGTTGACAAGATTTTTGTCTTAATACTGAGAAAAAGTTTACCATTAAACATAACGAAAAATGTTTTCAATCCACTTTGAAGGACTACTTATTCAGCAAAACGATTGTTTTGAGAGAAAAAAATTTGCAAAGAGTGATTTGCACATGCAAAGGGTGAGCAGATGACAGCACCCATGTCATTTCCCTGCTATTTGTGAGCAAAAAGTTGTCTTCTTTTGATTACGACATAAAACACATGGTAAATTGCTCAGTGTGTACTATTGAGTTATAGTTGCACTTGGGAAGATTGCAAAGCACTCAAGAAGCTAAAGTCGCATTCTTCGACTCTGGGCTTCTTTCGTGCTTAGCAACCTCCCGCGTGCAGCTTGTTGAGCCGTTTATCAGTGTTATTTTACTTGCTACCCTATGATAGATATTTTAGCTTCTTTTTGTCTTGGGAAACCTGTGCCATATTTGCCAGAAGCACCCCTCTGTTTAAATCCCTCTGCCGAAAACCACCTTACCTTATTATGCTTGACAAGCTACTCATGGTGAGATCCGATGGAACCAAATACTTGATTTTGTCAAGAACAGGTAGACTTTTTTCCGTTTTGAGTCTTTCCACGATGACCTTTGAAATCAAGAAAAAGCATGTTACTAAAATGTACAACATAAAATTCTTGTCATAAGTGAAACGCACACAAATATAGATAAATCCACTCTCTACCGAATGCCCGCTTACAGAGGCAAGAATGTTTAGTATGGTATGATTCTCCGATCTGCCACGTATAATTTCGTGAGACTGTTTGTGCAAACATGCACAAACCATCTTAAAATATGAGCTTAAACGATGGCCAAGAATGCAACAGGAAAATAAATATGGTTGCAGCTACAATAACTAGCTTGTACTTCAAAATGAAAGGTTTTTGTTACCTGGAACAATAACAGACATTTGTGTTAAGCTAAGCACATGCATTTACATATATTTTTCCTTACCGGAACTTTGTCGGGGTATTGGCGGACGATAGACTCAGAATCTCTCTTTCTTGCGGCTACATTTAACACAAAACAGCAAGACGTTAGTAAAAGAAAGCGAAAACTGCCAAGTGAGACAAAAACAAGACATAAAAGTATTTGTTTTCAAGCGATGACGGGTGACGAATTATTCCGCCAATGCACATCGCGTCGCCTTCACCAAACCATTTTGCGCCAAAAAAGTCCACAAATGTAATTTTGTTTGGCTTACAGAAACTTTTTCTTTGCTTGAACGGCTTGCTCGTTTGTCCACTCATCCTTGACAGTGTTAAGTATCAAATTCGGTACTTTTCCAAGCAAAAAAACCCCAACTGAAAATAGCGACAATTGCTGGTTTGTTTTGTTTTGGTTTTTCCAATCGATTTTTCTGATTGCGTCATGAAAAAAAGATGGCGGCTAAAGCAATCTTGTTTCACACCGGGGGAGGGAGGGAATCCAGTATTGAAGATATTATTGCAGTTCGTGAGCAACTTTGCATTAAAATGTTTTTCTTTTTCATCGAAATGAAATTTATACACTTATTCTTTTTATCAAAACAAAGACCACATGAAGAGGAATTAAAATAGTAAAACTGAAGAATGCGATGCAAGGGTGTTTTCCCCTCCCCGAAGAGTATTTAACGGTAAGGTCTAGAAGGACTGGGTCAAGTTAGAACTTAGATCTCTCTTTGGAGGCGGCGCGCCTGTAAACTGAATTGAAGAAGACAAAAAATGACAAAATCGACCATCATGGGCGAGAGTAATATTCACTTATTCACTTGGATCTTATGGCATAATCCCTGAGAGCTGTCGTGGAATTTCTCACCAACCGAAGCGTAAATGGCTGAAAAGTAAGTTTTGATGATCTACAGCTCTCATTGTTGTTTGCATAACCAGATTTAGAGAGTTGTTTGAGCTTCGCGAATTCTAGTGCTTGTTCCCATGATGGGTTTCAGCTTCAGCATCTTGTGCTAAATAATATGCCTGCCCTTAAATTGATATTGGCAGTGACTGGTTTTTTCGTAGTTGGCAATATGATCATTTGTATTCTTTCAATTACCCAAAAGCATGTAGATGTGAATTATCGGGTACGAATTAACAAGGCATTTGTGTCGATTTAGAATGTGAACAATCGACAACGACCAGATTATAGCGTAACAATGTGCCATTTCAGCATTGTATTCTAGCTTATACTATTTAGGCTTTGTGATGGGGTTACCACTCAGCTGTTAAGAACCTCTTGTAGAATTTTCCATCAATGTGTAGGTTGGTTTTCCGGTCTGGTTACTACTCATGCAGAAAATGGTCGCATTTAATAACGAACTTTCAATCGAAACACAACGTAATTAAATTCGACAAGATCCTCGTACACCTGGAGCGTTACTTCTACCACTGTTGCCAGAAGTAATCATTCTCATCTTATTTGATACTTTCTAAACATATGATGGTGTAGATAAAACGGTTTTTTTCTCCATGGATCAAAGCAACTCTGACCTTTCTCGCCCCCTCGTGAAACTCACTACTCGTCGGTAAAATAAGCTTAAGCTTACTTTGTTTGCGAAAGTAAGAAGAAGTAGTTAGATCCGTTCTTTTCAGTAACGAAACTTGCTTATCCCCTGAGAAAATTAGCAAGGATTTGTACAAATTAGTGGGTCGGAAGTACCTGTAGTTGTATTTGTTCCCAGGCAATTAATTATAACTTGCATTTGCTTTAACGCATGATGTGTCACGAACTTGTTTAAAAAGTACCGATGGGGTCTAATCCTTATCTGTCGTTATAAAGGTTTCACATACAAGTAGTTTACCTTACAATCTTATGTTTATTATGGTCTCTCTTGTTAGAATATCATTTTGTGGGAAGTTCAGGTGTTAATTTCAGTGAATAACACGTAAATCATAAACTCTATTTTTTGAATAATGCAACAGGAAACCTGGGATATTTCTAGAATTAACATACAGGTATCAGTTATTGTACCACGCTGTGAAGTGAAACTTCTTTAGAACAACAGAAATGTGGATTTTGTTTTATATCTCGTGGTCTTAACTTGTCCAAACTTGGTGAAATTGCGTGTTTCCCTTTGCTCTTGTATTATTTTTATATTCAATATTGTTCTGATTATTTTGTTTTGCTTATTAATTGACTTGTATGCTTCTATTTTTATTTAGTTCCTTAGCAATGTACTTTAGCTTCAGGTATTGACATGGTATTATATTTTCTTTATCTCATGTTGCAAAGAACATGAAAAAACTGTATGGCTCATTTGTCCAACCATTGGTCCCATTTAAGATTTTCATTGTTTTCATGCATGGTTTTGTACAGTTCTATGTTAATGAGTATAACACAGGGAAAATGGGAATACATTGAACCAGGGTAAATATTGAATTGCATGCATGGTGCAACATTTTTTGTCCTGGGACATTAAAATGGTGGATCAGTGAAAGGGCTATCACCTAGGTAACAAATAGAGAACTTATCACTCAAGTTTTTGGTATCTTGAGGGTGCTTGTATGAGAAATTGTTTTAAAAGATTAACAAGCTCTGGAGTGATGGCTAATTCCTATTGTAGCAAAACTCAGTGGCATTTCAGATAGCAAACAAAGTCATGTCCGATAGCCCTGGGCTAGTGGATTTGCCATCAGGCTTGTGAAATCTGTTTTTCAATTACCAGATGGGCAAGTGAATGTTTTTTGCTTTGGAGGTTGTGGGATTGGGGGGGGGGGGGGTGGGGGTGGGGGAAAGACATGAGGAATTCAATATTACAGAAGTTCTCTAAGACATTGTCAAAAAACTATTTAAATTCCTAATAAAATTTTTTGGGCTAGTTAAAATAACGCTCAGGCTTGTTCATGCTACTGACTTTCTTTGCACCAAGCATTTGTTTTGTTGTAGTTCTGGCTTATATATTAGTTATCTTGGAAGGGACACCATAGTGGTGTCTCTGGGGATGTAGCTAAGGAAAAGCCAACAAGCTTTTTTAATAGCCAAGCCAGTGTTTTCACTCAACTGTATCTTTAAAGTGACTCCAAGGTCTTGTTTTCTGGAGCAATTTGAGCCTGGCCTGTGATAAGGTCTTTTTCAGCTAGTGAATTTAGCTGGCAGCTGGCTCTTAGGGACATCCCTGTGTCTCTACACTAAGCTTTATATTTTAGGTATACAATTTCTCTGAGTATCTTGTAGATAAAACCTACAGAGACCTAACGTTTTGCTAGATTGTTTCTATGATTTTTATCAGAAGGTCTTCTACATTAGATTTTTGTCTTAATTTACAAGTAAAGTAAAGAAAATTTTCTTGCTGGGCAAGAAACGTTTAATTTATACTTGCCCAATGGGCGAGCGTCCAGGCAAATCATCCTCTAACAAAATCAGAAGTGGCGCTATGCAGGCAAAAATTAATGAGCTAGAGAGCTCTTTTTCCTAAAGAGGAATTCACTTTTTTTCAAGTCCTGTGTGGGTTAATAGTCTGAAGAAAAGTGTATTAACTGAATATGCCTTTGGATTGTTTGATTTGTTTTTAGAGAGACCAAAATGAGTCCAATGTTCAATAGAATATGGACCCTAAATTATTAATCACAGAGCATGTTATTGTACAGTACTATAATAACTGACAGATGAAAATTACGTACAGTCGACTCCTGATAACTTGAACCTTCAAGGGAAGTTAAAAAAGTTCGAGTTATCAGGAGCTTAAAGCAAATAGCAAACAGCCTGTTGATTGGGGAGAGCAATTTAAGCCCTCCTCGAGCACAGTTTGCTTGTGCGGGACCATCTCTTTCTCATCGTAATAGGGAGCTTAAACGACCACGACGGCAACAGCAGCAAAAACGTCACCTGGAAGGCGAGTTTGCACAGTTTAAAACTTTATTACTTTTGTGTCATTTCATACAATTTGTTTATTGTTGGGGAATTCTTCTTGAGTTGATTCTAAAGCCCTTTATCTAAGTTAAGAAAAAGAAAAAGAAAATCGTTGTCTTGCGTTTGTGTCCTCCAAAAAATGTAAAACTAGGAAGTTTACGTCCTAGTTGTGCAACGACGGCAAAGAAATATACAAAAGAGATGCACATGCAAAGTTGTTGTTTGGCTAATTTAAACCTATTGTTAATTTTTTGCCCGTTACTCTTTGCCATCATGGTTGTCATTGCTGAAACTCCCTTAAGTGTTAATTAGACAGGGCTTCTGATATTCTGCACGGTTGCAGAGCCACGAAATTCGCAAAAACATGCAAAATACCGGGAAATTCCCTAATTTAAGTCTTATCAAATACATGTCTGCACAACATATTTGAAACTTATCTCGCCTATTGGGGCTGTTTAATTGCTGTAAACTTGCAAATTTCCCTTGAAACTTCATTACTGAAATGAGCAAACAACGTCCTAAAACTATCAGGCGTAGTTAATGCTGTGAAAAACTCAGGGCACTATAGCTATGATGTTTAAGGCTTTCCCATTGACTGTTTTGTGGAGTGTATTGTTGAACATTGAAAGAGCAACTATTAAATAATAACTGTTAAATCCTAGTTTCTCATCTCAACTATTTCCCCCCCGGGTGAGGATTACTCTTTGTGTTGAAGTTGTTGTCATTATAAGATAAATATGAAGTGCTGAGAGTAAATACAGGGCTGTCAATAAGGGCTGGTAGCTGGCCAAAACTGCTGGTTAGTTAGCCATCCTTAGCCAGCTACTTTCACCTCCTTCTACCATAACTGCTAACAAAAAATATGCACCATCGAATAAGTTTGTAAAGCATCTGTGTTCCAGTTTTGAATGACATTGAACGCATATTGAAACAGGTTTAGATCTGTGAAATGTTCGAACCGTGCGATATTGTGGAATGCCTGTGACATTTCGATGGCATTGCTCCCAGTGAACATTGCGAGTATTCTGAGGGAACAGCATAGCATCCACAGTTGAAAATATCTCAAGCCCTGGATCAATAATTTTGTACCAGAGAGTTTAAAAATAATTGTACCAGTACAAAGACAATTTCAAAATGTCCCTAGATGCCTCGGCCCTCATGAAATTGTGCCTTTGGTGCAAGTTCCAAAGCGCTTACTATTCATTATGAGCCTGCTACTTGAAGCCATTTTTGACAGCCCTGGTAATATCACTCTAATTTCTCACTGTATTTGGTTGAATCATCAGACCTAACTTCACCTTGGTTTCACCCTCTAATGTACTGTTGAATATTTTTCTACTTTCAGGGTGGAGTGGGTTGAAATAATTGAGCCCCGAACGGGGGAACCCATGTATGCCAACCTTAAAAGCGGTCAGTGCTTATGGGACCCTCCTGCTGGTGTCAGAGTGTAAGTCAAACAGTCATCATAATGAATGTTTTACCCTTATCAGTGAAATGAGTGCTATATAACCCAAAAAAAGCAAGCTTACCCCAAACCCTAACCCTAAATATCTGTAAACTAAAGACTATTTCTTAAAAAGATATAATCCTTATGAGAGCAGTTTAAAAAACTTTGTGCTGGATCAATAATTTTGTACCAGAGAGTTTAAAAATAATTGTACCAGTACGAAAACAAGTTACCATGAGCGAAATTGAACTACAACGCATCCAATACATGTACATTGTCCAACAGATAGGTAGTGAGAATAGCTTGCAAAGTTTATATAACCTATTTGATACAGACACCAAGGGGATATGCCACATAGTGTTCATATTATTGAAGAGTCCATATTAAGCTGGCTCTGTGAAAGAACTTCACGGACACATACTTCTTCTGTACGAAGATGAAAGCAGACATTTTCAGCAGAAAACAATGTTTTACTTCTTAACTGCAACTGTAACAAGTTCATCCTAAAGAAACCCAATGATCTGTTATTGTAGTATCAGACTAAATGTACCTTTTAACTTGGTGTTCTTAAAACACGACAATGGAATCCATCAATTTAATCTTTACTGATAGCTTTAGTTTTGGTCTCAGCTAGGTGGACTTCTTTGAAAGTTCATTTGCCATTTCTGTTAGGTTTTCATTGGTAGTATTTTCAGTCCTAGACAGTGCACAGATGAAATGTGCCCTTAAAGCAGGGTCGATGAAACATATAATTGTGGGAGTTTGTGACTTGGGACATAGAAAAGTGTCCATTGTCTGCATTAAACCTTGTCCATATTAAAGGAGATTAGTTCATTCCCAAATGGCAGTTTTTTCTCTTTGCCGACAAAAAGATTATACAAAGTTAGGTTACTCACCAAAATTTCAGCTTCCAAAGAGCTTTCCAACCCTATGACATTCTCGTCTAAATTAGTTTCCCAAAATTCTAGATCTGGGGTTGCCATCTTGGAGAACTTGTAGTAGCCTGGTGACGAGCACATGCCATCAATGCACTCAACCTGAGTTTGGCAGAAAGATTAAATCACTCAACAGTTTTTTTTCTTTGCTTCGGATTGTGTTTTTTGTGACCATGACTTCTTGTGCAGCGCAGAAATGAAGACACAAGAAGTTTTGAGTGATTTAAGAACTTAGGTTGAGCACAGTGACATCACACACTCGTCACCAGGCTGCTAAGAGTTCGCCAAGATGGAGGCCCCCAGATCTCAGATTTCGGGCCACTTTAGATGAGAATTTCATAGGGTTGGAAAGCTCTTTGGAAGTCGAAATTTCTGTGAATCACCTACCTTTGTATAATATTTTTGTTGGCGTAAAGAAAAAATCCTGCCATTTTGGAATGAACTTCTCCTTTAAGCAGGTTAATTTTAGAGTGGAAAATATATGAGCTTTTAATTGTGACAACAAAACTGTCCATTACATGTATATATTTGGGCAACTGTATTATGCGGGTGTCCATTGAACGAGGTTCTACTGTATTGCAATAATATAATTATTATAGATTTAGCAAGGGGTAAGAGCCATGCTCTCGATAATATCTAAAGTTTGTTCAAACAAAATATAAAATTGTGTAATGCTAGGCGGTGAAGGCAATGCTGGAGAAGGGTGAAAAACAACAATAGGTCTAATTAGCAAACAAGCAACTTTGCATGTGCAGCACACTTTTTTTGTACATTTCTTTGCCGTTGTTTTGCATGACTTCAATGTGAAACTTCCAGAAACTTCTTAGTTACACATTTTTTGGAAGAAATGTTGTACGTGTTGTCGTTCCCTTTTTTTCACTGCCGCTCATTTTCACCTTGCATTGGTGCCTGCTAGCATTTCTCATTTTGTCACCTCTGCTACAAAATTTTCTTGTTCTTCTTCCAACTAAAAAATGTCTCCTTTGTTTTTTTTTATTTCTTGCCTTAGATCTCTGTTGCCCTTTTTCTTGTTGAGCTTTGCTTTCCTGCCACCTTCTTTCTCTTTTCCTCTGTCTTTCTCTTGCTCTATATTCCAAATTTGTGGACATGACAATTAATCTAAGCTTAATACTGTAGACAACACAGATATAGAAACAAGTTGCGCTTTCTGTTTTCGTCTTTATTGACTCTTTAGTTGTCTCTGCTTTACAAGATGCGGGTGGCCATGCGATTTCCTGCCAAAATAACCTCGAGTTGCATTTGGGTTGCCATACCTCTTGATTGAGTTATTTTACATTGGTTTGCCTGTGGTGGGGATGGATGGCGGGTGGTCAGTATACAGTCATGTGATTACCAAATTTTCTGGGATGGGTAGATTTAGTTACCCATGGTGCTCCGCTGGCACATGCTTTGCACCCGTGAGAGCTCCGCTATAATACAATATTCTCTCATTTAACATTCAGTATTTAGCGTATTAGTATATATGGGAGAATTATTAATCAGATCTTGGGAGTTAAAGGGTAAAGTCTACAATCAGTGGCAAAATTTTTGAGAAACTGTCGTGAAGTGGGGTATAATTCAGAGAACAAACCAATCTTTACCCCTCCCTCTACCCTCCCCCCAATCAGAGTTGGTTTGTTTGTTGTCTCCTAAAGTTAGTTTTGTTTAGACTAGGTTAGTGGGTGAAGGAGGAAAAGTTTCATGTTTGCATTTTCAACCCTCCAAGTTGGGACCATTCTGGTCGCCATGTGGCGCCTAAAATTTTGTAGCTGGCGACTTGATTTGTAAAAAAGTCTCCCTAAACTAAAAGAGTTGGTTGCCAAATGGTGACCAAGCAAAAACTTTAACTTGGAGGGTTGATTTGAAGTAGTTTTGTAGTGTCAACAAAATGTAAGAAAGGTCATTGAAGGCAAAGGTTCTCATTCCAACAAATTTTGTTGCTAGGTACAGTTGTAGTGGTGGGTGGTTGCATCATTTTTTGTTAATAATGATTTCTCGTGAACTATTAATCAGATGAAATTTGAGGTCATTATAACTGCATGAAATTGCACCATCACACATATGAAAAGCTCCAAAATGATCAGGTAGACCTGTGTGTATTTCTTTGAAAAAATAATTCACTTAGGCATACATGTATGACGTTAGAGCCATAGAAAGTAATGTAAAGTTAGTCTTGTTAGTACTTGGTAAAATTTGTCTTTGTTCTTTTACAGTTATTTTTTGTAGTGGTCTGCTACTTTTAAACATAACTACATTATAGTATGTTTTATAGTCACCACTGGTGATCAGCCAATGGCCTTAGCTTGTCAGCTTATATTTACGTGTATGAAAACTGAATGTGAACCTATATAAAAGTGTGTTCTGATTTTAAAGAGTGTCAAATTTCAGGAAGAAAGCCAATGACACTCAGTGGTGGGAACTGTATGACCAGAAGACTCGTCGCTACTACTATTACAGTGCAGGAACACAAACTACAGTTTGGCATAAACCAAAAGATGCAGAGATTATCCCTCTTGCTAAACTACAGGTATGTGTTAAGTATCATAATGTTTTTGTATTATTTTCAGTGAAAACACAGTTAGAGGTCCTGTAAGTGGGAGAGTGTTCTTAACTGTGTATGGCAATTACTGCTTTGGGATATAGGTAACTAAAATTTTTACATTGTACTCGCAGTTTGCTTGAGACGTTTAGGGTTTCTGTTAGCAAGAGTGTGCATTGGTTTTGATGAGTCTGACATTTTCCAAAAAAGACATACGTCATGTACTGGTGTTTATATGAGAAAGTGGGCTTTCACCTTGGGATTTCTAGCCAATTCTTTCATTTGTAGGAAGGGTGAAGGGTGACATTTTCTTGGACAATTGTTATTTGCAATTCAAGATCTATTTTAATAATTAATGTAAAAACTTCCTCTGAATTTTTTAGATCTTGCAAATTGCATGATCTTGTCCTGTTGGTATTTATAAAGCTGTCAATCAATTTCACAATGGTAATTTTATCGTGCTCTTTTTTTGTGTGACTTATAAACTAATTAAGAATTTGAAATCAGTAATTATTTGCAAATTCAGTGATTCTGTACTTTGTTCTTCAGTTAAAGTCGATAATCCACCTTCATTGTGTCAAACTTAATTATAATTTTGGTTGTTTACATATTTGTCCTGAAGCTTGTTAATTATTACCATTTTGCAAGCATAATGTCATGTGCTGTCACAAAGAAATACTAACACTCGTAATATAAAGCCAAAAAGATGTGGTAAAAGCAATTTATTTATTGTGTACAAGTGTCTCATTTATTGTGGGCAGTGGAGGCTATGTGTTTTTTGGCTAGAGTGGTGGAATTCTTTTTTTGTCGTGAAGTGGTAAATACTGCAATTATAACTATTGTGCACACATACCTACCTAAGGTTTAGAAGTTAGTGTTGAATAATTTTTGCACTTTAAATCATTATATTTTATTGGAAGTTATTTTTTATTTTCTGAGAGCAAGTTTTAGTTATTAAAATATTGGTTAGAAATTGAATTTTATTTTAAAACGTGACTGAATCTTTGAAGAGGAAATGTGTTTACAGTAGCATATTTATATGTATACATATGGCGTCATGAAGTTATCTTAGGGTGGGTATACGATTGACTGTATTTTGGAATAAATAGATGACTATCCTCTAGAAAAAACTTTTTTGATCTTCATCATGTTGTAATATTCAGAGACTGCTTGAAAAAAATATTAAGGTGCATGTAACATTCAGTTGGTCCACATATTATGTTAAAAGTGATTGGTAACAAAACATCTGCATATTGTCTATGATTAATCAAATGCAACCCCTCAAATTTGAAAATATTACGATCATGCAGGAATGAAGCAGTGACTTACATACACGTCGTATTCTTCTGACCTGTAACTTAGCTGTATTTACTTGTACTCCTGTCAATGATGGTTAAATTGCATAAAGCCTGAAAATGCCAAGTTACAATTCTCCCTGAAAAGACATTTCAACTATTTTAAAAGGCCATTTTTATTCAATTTAATGTAGACCCTAAAAGCAAGAGAAAAGAGGCGAGCAGCAAAAGCCAGAGAAGAGAGAAGAGAAGGTTCAAGCCGGCGGGAAAGTTCTGAAAGAAGAAAGAGGGATGGCAGTCTCAGGAAAGATAGCTCAGGAAAACATGATGAGGGAAATTTACATCGAAGGGAAGGTAGTGGAAGGAATGGAGTATCAAGGGAGGGATCCTCATCACGACGGCATGGAAGTAGCAGGGAAAGACGAGAAAGAACAAGTTCAAGAGAGCACAAAAAACATGAAGCAGAAGTTAGTTTCTAATACAGATTAATTTTAAGACAAGCTTTGGATTTTGTCTTTTAATTATCTAATGATGATTTTTGAGGTTTTAGAGGTGCATCATAAATC
Source organism: Porites rus (assembly GCA_964035705.1). Lineage (NCBI taxonomy): Eukaryota > Metazoa > Cnidaria > Anthozoa > Scleractinia > Poritidae > Porites > Porites rus. The sequence continues at coordinate 5,049,874 of OZ037993.1, forward strand.
AAACGTAATGGGCCTGTACAAGTCTGAATCCTTCACAGTGGATCCTTGGTCATATCAAATCCTTCTATAATAATTATTTGCCATCAGCTCGCTCGATATAATGAATGTTATTCTTTGTCCAGTAATAGTAATATAATATATTAAAGGGAAGAGAACTTCCATATCATGAAAGCTTGACAGAGAACATGATTATTTTGTTAGTCCCCTGGCCCTTTGTTATATCAAGGTTCCACTGTTACATGACCTGTTTAATATATTTTTATGTTGGTTTTAACCAAAAAAGATCAATTTACCGTAAATCCTCTATTAAGCCCCCTGGGGGGCTTATTTATTTTAAGCCCATTTGAGGGGGTCTTATTTGAGAGGGGGGGCTTATTTGATTTAGAAATGACGATGGTATCAGTTCTCGATAAAGAACTAGAATATACAAAGTGGAAAAGCTCAAGTACAAGACCTTTTAGGTCATTGCAGCGAAGGATCAGAATCAAATCTGAACTTCCAGTTGGTAAATAAACCATCCCGGATCAGTCCACAAGAAGTTTTATCGTGATTTAATTATTAATACAGTCTATCATTAATTTTATTAGTGAAGAATAATTAGGAGAGGGGAGGGGAGGGGGTTTGATAGAGAGGGGGGGGCTTAATAAAGGATTTACGGTACAACTACAGTGCAATTTTCTTCAAGTGATTAACTCATGATCATTCACAGTATTTATGGTTGCATAATATCCTGAAAGCACTGGTTATACACAAAAATGATAGCAATATCATTCCTTTCGTTATATTTTATGCGTTCTGTGTCTTGATTGCCTCTGCAGCATTCAAAGCCGGGCACTGTTTTCAATTGGAATAAGGTGTATTGCAAATCTGGAATCTGGAACTGGGAATATTAAGATTACTCACCCATGTTGGTCTTTTCCTCCTTCCTGATCAGCCAATGAGGGAGTTGTGGGGGGTTTGGTGTGAGGTATTCAATAATAATAAATATTTATTAGTAACAAGTTGTGAACAATAAAACTGAGACGCTACCGTTTAAATCTCAGCCTTCAAGCTCCTCTACTGCAGTTCCCAAAGAAGCCAGTGTTGTGGAAAATGGAGTGGAGGACAAGCCAGCAAAGGGTGACGCTGAAGATGTAGTTGATACTAACAGTGAAGAGGTAACAACAGCCAATGTGGATGAGGATGATGCAGAACGCGTAGAGAAAAGAAAGTCCCCTGAACTTCCCCTGCCTGGGATACCCTTACCTGAGCTTCCCACACCAGAAGCTCCTGCTGCCACACCCGATGTGACATTGCTTAGCGTTCAAGATGGAAAGGAGAATGTAACTGATGATGAAGGCCAGCTTACACCATCAGGAACATTGTCAAGAACTGGCACTCTAGATGAGTAAGAAACTTTATGTTAAGTTATGTAGTGGTTTAGGAATTCTATTATTAGGCTGTCTTTGGCCCAGCTTCAAAGATTAAGATTAAAAGATGCTGGATATAGGTGACCCAGAAGGCATTGTGTGTCCTGACCCCCCTGCTATGGGGCAGATCATGTGACTTTTGGGGAGAGGGAGATTTTATTTTGGGGGAAACAAAGTGGCAAACAGACTTTGAATGAAAACATAATTCTAAATTAATGTGGATTATGTTACATGAATTAGTCACTGTCAACAACAGTCCTGGGAAGGACCTTACTATTATGGACAATCATACAACCTCTAATGACAATTATTTTATATCGCCCTCTTGGAGTAATGGTGGCTACATACACTGCAAAGAGAGTAAGTAATCATCAGTGGCATTTTCCAAAGTATTCGATCACTGCATTGTGCAGTCCAATGTATCTCTATCAAAAGTTTCTAATTCCTTTGAAGCAACTTAATATGAGATTAGTTTATTAGTTTTCATTGGGGTTACTAAAATGTGTTTCATTTTTGTGTCCATACGCAGTAGCAATGGAGAGGATCACCTTAGCCCATCAGGGACCATAGAGAGGGCACGACAAGCTGTGGAAAGTGCTTCAAGGACTATTCTGGCAAACAGAGCTGCTGCAGCCTCCTCTCAAACAGAGAGAAAAGAAGATGATTCAGTCTTTATTGAGCGTGGCAGCTTCAAGGGTTCCAGGAAAGGTGCTCATGATAGTCTTTGTCTTGTAATGAGGTGTTTTAAGCAACACTTAAGAGCTTATGTAAAAGTTACAAATCTCTGGCAGTGACCATCCCTAGCTGCGCAGATCTAGGACAAATACTGACTGATTTCCTAAATGAGTGCCAAAGCTTCTAGGGTGGTCCTGGGGTATGCTCCACCAGGAAATGTCCCCTTTCCTGGGTTTCAATGAAATGTTTTTCCATATCCAATACAACATGGAAATTAACCTTGATAAAATAATCTGCTGATTTGCAAGGCTTCATCTTAGGAGAATGGAACAGGCCAATATCCTGTAAATAATTTGTTTTGACTCCACAGGCCACAGGGAGAGTCTGGATGATTCTTTGAGTCTAAAACTGAGAGCAGGAGGCATGCCTGCAACTACAGCACGTTTAGTTGAGGCATGCGCACCGCCTTCCTTGAATGACAGTCTGCCAAGTATTCGCTCTCTGCGGCATCAGAGACAAGTGAGTGACAGTGTTCTAAAAGATCTTAGGATTGATGATGATGATGATGATGACTTGGATACAAAATCCCTTGGGACACCGAGCACTTTGCCACGACTAAGCCGACCTTCCTCCATTGCTACTCCGGCCACAGGCTCTTCAAAGCACAGTACCTTGGTAAGTGGCTTGCGTTGTGTCTTGGTATTAATAGAAACTTTTGAAGTTCGTTGAGACTGGCCCTTGTTGATGTAACAATTAGCTGCTTTCATTTGGAATTTAATTGGCCTTATTATTGGCAGCTCACAATCACACGAATTGCTTAACGCTAAATTTATGAGATAAGTTTATCAAAAGTGTTCTACCAGCAATGGAATAAGCATAAGAACTGAATTAGTTAGAGCGTTGGTATGTCTGCAAAATTACATTAAGGGTTTGTGTGGAAAAAAAAAACTGGACCGTTAGAGGTGCGGTCCATTGCCATTTTCCATTGCTACCTAGAGTCTTATTTTTCTCCATTATTCAAACCGCAATATTGCGACATGATTTGGCTTCTTGCCTATGTACATCTGCCCCCTCACCTCAAATTATTTTTTGTTGGAAGGTGGTGGCTGTACAGGGGCTTATCAAACCTGTCTGTGAATATATTTCAGCTCTTCATGACAAGGTCAAGGTGATGATGACCCATTAGTAATTTTGTTTCTCAGTATTACTGGCAGTTAGCTTCAATTCTGACTTGTTATGTGTCTGTTTGTTTCTCCATTTCTACCAGGAACGTTCTCATTCCATCCCAGGCTCCAAGCCACCTTTGATGAGAGCGCTAGGCGCTTATGAAGAATACTTTAGTCATCACAAGAAAGGCGTTTTTAGACGAAAGAGAATCTCTTTAGCAAGCATGCTCTCCTGGTCAAAGGTACTAATTGACTTCAAAGTCCCTGAGTAATCAACCCAGACATCTATCGTGTCAACATTTGAGTCTGGGTTAAAACCTGGCTTTTGTACATTATGCTAGCATTTTTTCGAGCATTTTAGTGAGGCAAAAGCATTGAGCATTATTCGAGCATTTTAGTGGCATTTTCCCTGGAAAATTAATTTTTCCGAGAAAATAAAATAGAAATTAACTTTTTTCAGGAGCTCATGCCCCACGAGCTCCTGCGTTTTCAAAGAAAATGAAGACTAAAACTCAAAATTCAGAAAAAACCTAGTACAGCTGTTTTTTTGGCTGTATTTATGAACTTGTACACGTTGTCGTTGTTACTTGCAACACTTGCACGTTTTTGTAAGTGTAAACTTTGAAATTAATTTAAAAAACCGTTTGTATAATGAGCATTATCCGAGCATTTTAGTGACTTTTTGGGGGAGACCGAGCATTTTAGTGGGAAAAATGGAGCATTAAGGTGGAGCATTTTAGTGGGGAAGCAAAAGCATAATGTACAAAAGCCTATTTAAAACCTGGTATAAAAGAGTTAAGCCCCCCAGGTCGATGAACAAAAATATAACGGCAAGTAGAGTCTAGGTTCTGGGAAACTGCCCACCTACCTCTCCCCTAAGCCAAAATTAACACTTACCTCTTACTTAGGGTAAAATGTTTGCTTTGGGGAGAGGAAGGTGGGCATTTGCGTAGGAACCTAAATTGATCCCAACGATTTTTAGCCTCCCACGCAGACGTTCTTTGTGCTTCGTCACGCGTTCTTCCCCCACCCCCCACCCCCCTCCCCCCCACGAATTCATTTTCCACGGCTTTACTTGCAAATGTTTAATGCCTCTTGTGATTTTATCAGGTGCCTATCAAGAAACCGCTGATTTTGATCCAAGACAGACAAATGAAAAAGGATGCAATCGACATGTTTAAATTAATTCTCGGCTACATGGGAGATCGAACAATCAAGGGGAAAAGTCCGGAGAAACTGGCTTTGGAACTCACTACCAAGGGCTGGGGTACACCTGTGCTGAGAGATGAGATTTACCTGCAACTGTGTAAACAGACAACCGACAACTTTAGACCGTGAGTAGACTTGTGACAAGTTGAGATGCCAAGTTAGGACAAAACGTGAAGATCGTCGGGATGAAGCACTTACCCTAACGGGCGGCGATCTTGTCAGAAATGTACCGAGTCTAGCCTGGGGATGAGCATGAAATCCGGGGGGATACTTGGGTTAATTTTTGCTGGGTATGTGCTGCTGACCTCTCAGAGCCCCTACTCCATTATAGTCTATTCTGTGGTCAATTATAGACCCCGTCTTAGTCACTTTTGGGCAAATATGTGATTTTTCGCGATCCCAACTTAGTCACTTTCTATTTATGTATCTACATTATCAATCCTTTAAATAGGTCATCATAAAACGAATTGACCCTTTTTTTACATTGAATGAAGAACACTTTACTTTTCATTTACAGTACAAACGTTCTGATACGTTTGCTAACTGTAAATGTGAAGAACTTTCTTACCCCGAAAATCAGCCTGAGAAAATGTGCGACCCCATTCTAGTGACTCTATTGGAAATGCGACCCCAATATAGTCAATCCATTCGTGAAAATGAGAACCCATCAAACGGCACATAGCCTCTTATAAGGAAGTACCCCCCCCCCCCCCGGGTATCAAATCTATTTAGGGATGAGGGGGACCTCTATTTTTCTTTTTTGTCCTTCTTGACCCCTTTGCACAAGCCAACAGCGTTTGCACATGCTCTGCTCTGATGTCTTAAAAATCGCTCTCGCACGCTCTGATTGTCACACCTTTACCGAGTTGATCCGGCTGGGCGAGCCAAACTGTTTATAATAATGGAGGCAAGTCGGCCTGGCTAGGAGGGTGACCCTATCATCACAAAAAGGTGACCCGACTAGTCTGAGGTCTCTGAAATTATACCGTGAACTGTGTATGTATAGGCGAATCTTTGCTGACGTCATTTTTTAGAAGGTGTCAGCGTATGCACCAATTAAATTCAAACGTTGACAGAGTTTGTTAGCCTGCGAAAGCATCCGTTTCTCCTCGCTCTTCGCCGCTGGGGACGTTTCGCGCGAAACGTCCCCAGCGGCGAAGAGCGAGGAGAAACGGATGTTTTCGCAGGCTAAGAGTTTGTTAACTTGAACAATTTGTGCAATTTTCAGCTTTTTACAAGCAATAACAAAAGAAATAGCTGACATCGAAACTGCGAAATTGCTGGGTGGCATAACATTAATGAGCCCATACATTTTTGGTAAAGTTTCGAGTTTTTCAAAGATAATCATTCCGAAACTTTTCAGTCTATCGAGCTCAAATTTTCATAGATAACAGAAATTGTTATGCTCTTTCGATATTCAGAGAGTTTATTTTAATAGCTTGATCAGAGTATGAAACGCTTATGCTAACGAGGCAAAGAATGTAAACAAAGATTCGCCTATTGTACTACATCTAGTAAGGTACATCTTGACAAAGTGGTCGTTTAATAGAGGTGGTGGCCATGGTCCGTTGTAGTAGTGTAGTGGTAAGGGAGAGAGATTAAATTAGCGTACGAAAGGTGTGGTTCGATTGTTTCTTTCTTCTTAGTAGAAACATTTTCATTGACAGTTCAAAAATTAAGAAATAGGCCTTTCAAAAATGGCAGGACTGTCTACGAACGGAAAATTTCCGGCGCCTTCTTAGTACTTAGCTAAGCTCCCTAATCTTTATAACATTGCATTTGTTCCTGTTTTCAGCGAGAGCCTACGATGTGGTTGGGAGCTCATGGCAATATGCCTCGCTCTTTTTCCTCCTTCCAACAAATTCCACTCATATTTAGAGGGCTACATTAATAAGAACCTTGAAGACTCCGACTGGAAAGATGTAAGTTGTTTTTATTGTTTGATTTGCATTTTTGGGGCTAGACACTTAAGGTATCTTTCACGTAACGCCGTACTCTCGAGGGAGATTAATGGTCTTTTACACTTTCAATGGGTAAACCTAATAGGCCGTTTTAAAAAATATCATACTTTTTGTTTTCCCCAAAAAATTTTGCGTAAAAATGGTTTGCAATTTCTCTTGAGACTTACAATTGTGCAAGAGAAATTGAAAAAATGTTTATGCAAAATTTGGAGGGAAAACAAAGAGTATTATGGTCTTTTGTCGAAGATGAGCGAAAAAAGGGCAAAAGCAGCGTAAAAGCGAGCCAGCGAAAAACAGCGGGAACTGTCTCTCCCCAGTCCTCACGCGGTTTTTCGCACCTTTTTTCGATCTCTTTCGCCCATTATCTTGGAGCCTTGAACAGGCTAGTTATGCCCACTCTGACGCATACAGACTTGAACGTTTACCACTGTCAAGAGAAGAATACAGTCGACTCCCGATAACTCGAACCTTCAAGGGAAATCGAAAAAAGTCGAGTTATCGGGAGCTCGAAGAAAATAGCCGAGAGTAAGGTAAAAAACAGTTTTTACCGCTCAGTGAACATTTTAATCACATTTAATTGTAGAAATGTGAAGTGGAAATTAAAATCAGAATTAAATCGGAACATAACGTAACAAACCATAGCCTAAAGAGAGCATGCGTTGTATCCGTCTATAAACTATAATGAAATCGTGTGGAAAGGGTAGCCCTTGAAAGCGTTCTCTTAGTAAAATGACACTTTTTCCAACTCTAAATTCTGCTCCTCAGCTACAATGTGTAGGTAAAAAGTTTCTTTAGTATTGACGTAATTGTGAGTGTTACTCCGAACTTTTCTTTGTTTTAGATTCCCGTAACCCAGTACGCCAGCCATTGTTCGGTGAGACTTAAACGAATCGCCAGAACTGGGGCAAAGAGAGGGCTCCGGAAACCAAGCGTAGACGACATTCAGCAAGCTAAGGTAAGTCGCTGAATCGCTCTTCACAATGCGGTTGTTGTTACCTATTTATTTATTTATTTATTTTACATTTCAAATTATACAAGAGAGACATTATGATTCTCACTTACCGCAAACGGCAAACGTCAGACCTCAAGTTGAGAATTTCTCAGAATAGAAAAAAGCAGATAAAAACATTCCCGAACGTTTCCTATGGTTAAAACTGGAATAAAACTACTTATTTTTGTGTGGAAGCAATAAACAGTAAACGGAAAATAAGGGGAAAACTTGGTCACGTGGTACAAATTCACGTCTGCCGTTTGGCGTAAACGTGAATCTTAATCCCTCTAATGGTAAATAAAAAATGTGACACAACATTTTAAGCTTTGAAGACTTTTTTTGGGACTCTTCAGTATCCAGTTTACCATACTGTAGTTTCCCAAATACATCTTCAAAACTTTAATGCTCCGTCATGTTTTTTAAATAAATAATTTAATACCTACAGTGCTTTACTGTACGTAATTCGCGCGCGAGCGTCGAACGGCTCGGTCCCTCACCTGTGATAATTTTCTTGTCTCCTAGTCTAGGTAATTTCGTTAACATTTCTTTCTTTATTTATTTACCTTTGAAAAATAGTACTGAAGTCTAACTGGTCGAGGGGCGAAGATAGAACAGACTTCGAGAGTTCACCTTGTAATTGTTAGATTGCAAATTAATATAAGAGCACTTTCTGTTTGGTTTTAATAACATACATAGCATATTTTGTGTGGCACAGGCAATGATAACAGCAACATGAACTCAAATGTACTTCCTCAGGGTTGACTTACAGCAAGTCAAGACGAGACCAAAACCAAGGCTTTCGTGATCTAACAGCTTAAGCTTATTCGGTCTTATTACCATTTCTTGTTTACAGTCCTCAGTGTTTCAACTGTCCATGTTTGGCTCCACTCTCGACGAAATCATGGAAGCGCAAGCAAAGCAATTTCCTTCACTTAAGCTACCCTGGATTTTACCCACCCTCGCTGAGTCAGTTCTGCAGCACCAAGGCGCATCAACGGAGGGCATCTTTAGGTAGGTCACAGTACCCTAGTTGTGATCGAGAAACGTCAAAGCTACTTCCATATTTACTCGATAAAACGCGGAAGTCGGAAGCAAAATTACGAATAAACGCCGCACTCAATCAGAAGAATTCGACTTTAATTCGAGGATTATAAGAAAAATGAAAAACGAAAAAAAAAAAGATAATAAAAGCAACAACTACAAGAATGACAAATACCGTAAACTGCTTCTTGTAAGCCCCCCCCCCCCTCCTATCTAATTGTAAACAAAAAATTACATCCGATTATTGGATTATTAGACCCCCCTCCCCCCGGATGTAGGCGCCCCTCCAGCTTGTATTGAAATGAATTCTATTTATGAAGTTTTTTTCGCCTAATTTAAAACCACTAAATGCAAAACTTACGTCGATCAGCACTGCCATAACTTGTTTGAGCGCTTTTTTTAGTCCGATATAAGCCCCCTCGTTTATAAGCCTGCCTAAAACCCCCTATGAAGATGTATAAGCCAGGGCTCGTATGCGGCAGTTTACGGTATCCTGAGTGGCGTAACTGTAGTCGTTAATCATTAATGTCCCTCTCTGTTTCAGGGTCCCGGGGGATATCGATGAGGTGAACTGTCAGAAACTTAAACTGGACAGATGGGAAGTACCGACAGAGTTTGCCGACCCTTTTGTGCCGGCTTCACTTCTCAAACTTTGGTTCAGGGAACTTCACGAACCTCTTATACCGGAGCGTTTTTAATATCCTTTTTAAAAACTAGTTAACGTGAAGTCGGGGTGGTGGGTGGGTGGGTGGGTGGGTGGGTGGTAGTAGTAGTCTGGTGTTCAACAGAGTGACTACATGAAAGCGTGGCGGTTTGACGACCAAGCCATGGCAGGGGTAGCCTGTTCGCAGGCTATTGCAGGCATGGGACTGTTTTGGAGGACGAATTTGGACCCACTTTCCTTCGCAATTTTACAATAGCTCCCCAAAACAGTCCCATAGTGCATTTCGGTACATTTCCTTTGCCGTTTGGATATGGTTCTTCAACGGTTCTTGGGAATTCAAATCCAGGAGAGTTCTCGTACGTTTGGCAAAGTGAGTGAGTTGGAATAATCGTGAAGAAGATTGAAAGGACGCGAATTCACTTTTATTAAGCGACGTTTCGCCACCGTCGCCGCCCCCTTGGATTTTTAGGTCCCTAATGAGTGTGCGCAGACCACAGTTCTTTGGGAGATTCTATACTTGGTTATAATTGTCACCATTTGGAAAACTCAGATATCATTTCCTTAACTCCTCTCCACTGATAAATGTGTTAACAACTGCGACAACCCCACAGTAGCTGTGGCGCTTGTGATGGCTCTTCCTGAAGTCAACAGACTTGTTCTCTCTTACCTCATAAGATTTCTACAGGTATGAGTTCATGTATCAGTCATCTGTGAACCGGCCTGCAGAACAGGCGTTACTGTTTAGTGTTTTTCACGCGAGAAAAAGACCGAATTCTGGTGTCTAAGAAGGAGATATCCAGACTTGCTCTTGCAAAATTTGGAGGATTTTATTTCTGATTGTTATCATTATTTTAGTACTTTTTTAACGCTTTAAGCGAAGTCATGTAGTGCTCGCACCCGAGGGGTGGGAGGGAGTGGGGGCTACTGAACAAAAATCTATACGGGCAGGCTCTGACCCTCTCTAACCCCTTCTCCATTCTATAAACTATTTTTGACAGAAAAACTACCACTTTTGCATGCCTTCCATCAAGAAGTGTTACCTCTTTAACATACCTTCTGAATAAGAATTGATCGTTAAATACAGGCTTTTGATTTTCTTTTAACGTTTAATAAATTAAAATGATATAGCCATCTGATTCGGCGAGTCTTTCGAAACATTTTGATCAAAGGACCTTTTTAATACCTATAGTTCCACTTGTGTAATTCCGACCTGAGGCGTGAGAAAAGGTACTCCTTTCTGGCGGAGCCTCCCTGTATAGGCCATTATAGGGAGCGCGCCCCTGATGGGTGTTGGTAGAACATTTTCATTAAAAGATGACCGAGCTATGATTAATTATAGTTTATTTTCTCTCTTTTATCACCAGATATTTTCCCTTCCCAACAATAGCACTGTTACGAAGATGGATGTTAATAACTTGTCGATGGTTTGGGCGCCAAATTGTCTTCGCTGTCCGTCAGATGACCCTAAAGAAATTTTTGAGAACACACGAAAAGAAATGACATTTATGCGAACTCTCCTACGAAGTCTGGACACTACTTTCATGGAAGGAGTCCGCTGACAGTTGGCTATGACAGGAGCAACAGCATCCAGGGGTTGTAATTCCAAGAACACAATCTTCGCCAATGACAAATCGCCCATAGTTGGAATGCCAGCATCTTTCCTGCTGTATTCAGTGCAAAAAAATAGCAAAATTTCCCGATTTTGATACTTATTTGCTTTCAATTTGGAAAGGACAGCAAATGCGTTTAGGTCAGATAAGCTGAAGGCTCGGGTTTTCCGTCACAAACCGTGTGTCGTCGTGTTGAAATTAAAGAAATAGAACTATTCTATCTATAATATTGTACATAGCTATAAATAAAGGTTCAATATCAATTGTACACGCTTTGTTTGGTTTATTCTGTCAACTGTTTTCTGCTATATTGTAAAATTTAAATAAGGTTGCTCTGATGTTGAAATACAATTTCGTGAGGTCCTTCCTTCTTAAGTTACTATGAAAACGTACTGCACGCTCCAGTGGATAACGCTATCCCCTTGATACTGGAACCTCTATCCAGTGAATAGCGCAACCGGTTTCCTTAACACCTATCTGCTGGATAGTGATTTATCCGCTGGATAGCGCCGTCCAAAGTGTAAACAACCGGGGCCATATCTCGTAACCTGTGCGATCTTGTTTTCAGAAAGGCTCGATCTCCCGTTCCCCTGTGCAAGGATAACAGAGGCTCTGGCCGGGGTTTCGTTGAAATTGTTGCTTCTCGAAAAAGCGATTAGCCAAACATCTTGGTCATGCTGCATTTAAAAGACACCACAAGGAAATAATGATTTAAGTGGAAACAGCAGAGGTCCTATGAGTCATTGATCACTAACTGAATACTAGAGGACATTTAGACGAGGTCTTAGTTTTCGTAATCAATTTCGAAGGCTAATTATAAACAGTGTGATAAGTGGAAGTGGGTCTTGGCTTTTTTTGGCTTAGCTAGTCTTTCCACAGTATCTGTCTGCACATTTATTTTCGCATGAAACATCTAGAGCCATTTCGCTCGTCGGACCAAAAAAGAGACCTGCAGACTGCTCGTAGTCTTTAAAACCTTCAGCAAGAGGAGCTACCTGACCGGTCCTGTTGCCCATTTACCATGGCATACACAGAGCACACCCAAGTGACGTTTTGGTCACTTAACACTATAAAGTAACCTGACTAAAAGTCACAGTTGTTTTCTGGATTGTCAAATGCTCTGTAATTCCAAAAGTCTCGCCTACTTCACATATTCTTTTGAACCAATTGCTAACTTTGGACTTGTAATAGCATTCCAGTGCCACCGGAGCCGTGAATGAAAATAGAGTGTGATTAAAGCTGTCCCTCTCTTCACACCCAGCTTCAACAAGATTGTAATAACTCGCAGGTAATCGAGCGTGGAGGGCAGAAGGTGCTACCTTGAATGTCAGCGTATACCGATTCAGGGGTACCATACTAAGACAGTTATCAAGGTCGCCAGCTCGATCGCACCAGTAGATCACAGGATACCCAAGAAGAAAACCAAATATGCTTGGTACGCACCAGTTATCGTCACCGTAGTTGCTAAGGTTTATAACTCGTGAATCTGGAACTACAAGTTCACCTCTCTGCGTAAACTCTTTATATTTCTCTTCTAAGTCTTCTACTATTCTGTGAAACTGTCGTTTAACACTGTCCGCTAGTTCTTTTTCCAAAATACGTGGTTCATGAAGTTTCCCAGAGATGTCGATCAAAGTAAACTCCTCCATGTCGACACTTTCCCTTAATCTTTTGACTAAGAGTCTCAAATCAGCGTAAAATATATCCTCATCGACTTTCAGGACGTACAAGAGCGGCGAAAAGTCAGTGAAGCCTGAAGTTTTCGTTGCGAGTCCCGCGACTAATCTGATCGCACTTTTCCATTCAACGACCGCATAATCAAAGAGTAATGATGGCTTAAGGCCAAGAAATATGGCTACGATATCCAGGAGAAAAGATCTATAACATTTACTTGATAATTTGCCTAGGGATTTCTGGAATATGCTCTTCCATTCTTTGGCACAGGCGTCCGCCATATTGAAATACTCAGTCTGGCTCGATCCAGGCTTCCCGTCCAGATTAGGAAAATTCCGGTTCATACCCCTACGATACCACCGCGGTCAAACGTCTAAATCGTTATTTTTGTTTTTTATTGCTGGGATTTCATTTACCAGTTAGAGAAAAATGGGCAAAAATGTATGAATCAGTTAGTCAACATAACTGTCTTTCCATTTTTCTCAAAATTTTGAGCTTTTTTCGCTAAAAACGCTTCGCGCTAAAAGAGAATCATGTTTGAAAATGGCGCCGATAATAACGTCAGCATCGGTTTTCAATCACTTAGAACTTTTTTAGTAAACTTTTAAAAAGTTTAGTAAACTAACAGGATGTTGGTAATACCCTAAACTTTCGATAGTGAAAGTAGCAACCTTAACTTTGAAGTATTTCGCTTAACTTTTGCAAATTTCGCTCGTTTGACCGCTGTGAACCCTACGATTACCCTTCGTGCAAAATTGCACTACGGGCTGCAGGGGTTAGGGGGTGGAGACGTATGACATTTCAGACTACACTACGAGGTCTTACATGGGCTTATAAGTGGGGCGAAAGACCAAATAGCAGTATGGTTTATGGTACTAATGAGCAGGTACAGGTTATGGGCTCCTGGCTGGTACTGATAAATTTGACGCGAAAGAACCAAGTACAGTACTATTTTGACCTTTTCAGCACCAAGACTGATCAACATCAATTCTCTCCTAACAATATCAATACAGAATCAGGAGAAAAGGTTATGAGAATTATTGATATGAACACCCAAGGGAAAAAGTTTTTTTCGCAAAAATGTATTGAGATCACCCAGGGGGGGGATTCCCATATGAAGGGAGCCTCCCCCCCGGGTGACATCACTTTAGAGAATTTGTATCTGGATATTGGACCATATTATTAAAGCCGCATTACTTAACCTTTTGTGTCTTCTATGAATGTTTTGTTCGTAAATAGTTGTAGCTCTTAGTCATCAAACTATAATAACATGTTATAGCCTAGCGTGCGAACACAGATATTTTCAGTCCAATCGGAAGCACTAACCATATCTGGGTGGTAACTCGTCATCAGTATGGAATTTCTGAGCTCATTCCTCAGAAGTCATTTCGCGGGAAAGGGCCAACGGTGGCGCCGCGAAATGTCGCCTGTTTTTTCTCAGGCTTAACATGTGCTAGACCGCATGATGGGTACATTCAGGAAGGGTGAGGGGTGGTCTGGATGCCCAAGATTCACTCCCCCCCCCCCCCCCCTCCGCCCGCTTCGTCCCTGGATCCGCAACGTATTTTTATAATAATAATAATAATAATAATAATAATAATAATAATAATAATAATAATAATAATAATAATAATAATAACAATAATCTTTATACAGGGAGCTCACTTCACAAAGAGTGATATTCAGTGAGGCCTTTAAAACAATAGAAAAGTAAATGATCTTAGAGAAATGAATACGTAATAGTAACAATGAGTAAAAAGTGAAGAACTAAAACCTAAATTACTCATAAAGAATAACCAGTTCCAGGAGTTAAGATTGTGGGGACCTGCACAAAGAGATGTGAGCAGGAAATTCAGCGAAGGGGCGGGGAGGAAATAGAGAGTTAAACCAAATTTTCCTTTCACCTCAATATTTCATGACACTCTCTCAGGAGCGCCCGCCCTCTATAATGCGGCCAGTAATCAAAGCCCCGAAATAACTGTGGAAAAGAATGGGAACTTTAACCCCTGTAAACCTCTATTTACCGACCGCCTCCACCTTTAGGCAGTACCAATGAGAGCTTTCTCATTGTTGTTGTCACCTCCACTAAGCGGCCATCAAGCCCTTGATACATTTAGTTTGGCTTTAGAGTGGTTTTCGTTTGAGTGTCGTAAAACCAAAACCAAAGTAATTACTCTGGCCAATCACATAGGACACAGACAATACATTGAACCAATCAAAACTCGAAGTAATTACATGTGGCTGACGCAAAGCGCGGGAAAATGCATGCGAGCGCGTCACAATTGACTTTGGTTTTACTTCTGATTGGATGAAAAGGTGGCGCGAATCTTTTAAGCCAATCGCATCGTGTAGAAAGTGCAAAACCAATTACTTTTCGACACTCAAATGAAAACCGCTCTATTTCGAGAATACGGTGAAGGAAAACACAGTCCGAGATAGAAGGCGACGACCGATTTTGAACATGTCAGGTGTTTGTTTCAAAAAAGCGAGGCTAAGTTGACATGAAAATTAGTGTTTTTTAAAAATTTAAGCCCATGCAATCGAAACTCATTTTTACAGGAAAGGTTTTGGACGTAGCTTCGTGAGAGGTTTTGGAACTCGCAAATGTCCTATTTGTCCTAGGTCTCTCCAGTCCCTTTTCTTTTATTGGGCTTTGGTGGTACTGAATAAGATTTGCATTTCTAGGAAAACATAGCTGATTGGCGGAGGTGACTCTAGTAATGAGGTTATAACCACGTTTTCCAATGTTTGTTTACATTCGCGCTCGTTTCCACTCCGCGCTGACAGCTCAGACGACGGGCCACGGGAGAATTGGAGGTGGAATCGTAGTTGCAAACTCTCCTTCCTTTTCCTGCCCCGCCGCCAGAGCGCCCCGGAGAGCTTGCTCGCAGGCTAAGGAAAACAAAAAAGACAAGAAAAGAAACCACAACTTGTTGGCCAACACTTTTATTCACACCTAAAATACAGTGTTGAAAACTGATTGAAACAAATTAATTTCTCTTCTAGGGGAAAAATGAAAAAAGAACAAAGCATTGAACTAGTTAATTGTTTAAGTGTGGCTCAAAATAAATCACCATGAAATTTCCAGGGAAAAAATACTTACGAGTAGAACAATCAGGTGACCTGACATAAATCTAGCTAGGCATGGACAATCATTGCAAAATGAATTTGAGGAATACTATGAGCTACTAAATGTCATAATTCCAAGGCACGCTTTACCTCAACTGACTGAAGCTGCAAACTTGAAAACAATAACAACAGGTTTAACCTGTCATTATTCCAGGTTGGGTGAACAAGTTTCCGACCAGCAGAAACTGTCACATTATCATTCTAATACTATCATTTTTAAACCACTCAAGCAACAATCAGTTAAAGGATTAAGCGACTCTAAGGAGCATTTAACTTAAACCAGAGGAGTTTTGCTTAAATTAATTAAAGAGAAACTTCTGACACCTTTATCGAATGTAGTTATCTTGTCATTTAAACACTCCAAGCCCTATTATTACATCTATTCAAAAGAATACTCTTTTCACTGTTTTGCACGATGATCCTAAGGTAAAAAAACTTTGGCGATCATTTGTTCTATGTCCTTAACCTTTTCAGCCCTAATTTACATATATGAATTCTCCAACCTGAACTCCTTACACTTTCGTCAAAAATTAGTTGAGAACTTGATTAAGGATCAAAGCATTTTCTCTATTGTGATCATTATTTATTAATCCTCAGTGAACTTGATGATCACAATGTGTTCATAGTATTGTTGGGAGAAAATTGATGTACATCACTTTTGGGACTTAACTATAACAGGGCTTAAAGTTTTTAAAACTCTCAAAATCCTATAATACTACAGTAGCTGTTGTATTACTGTTATAACAACAGGATGCTACTCACTAAGCTGGATAAGCTTAAAGAGTTAAGGCTGGAAACTTGTCCCCTTATGTGAGCTGAATGAGCATCTGAGCTATTTTGCCCCCAATCACAATGCACAAATTCAAACCAGTTGGATTTCATACACTATGTTGTGAGGTACAAACTGTTTTCTCCACAACAGGATTATTGCATAACACACTTGGGTAATGAAACATTGACAGGAATTGTTCTTCCCACATGCGCCCCCCCCCCCCCCGCCCCTGTATGCCCTGGGGTTAAAACAAAGTTGTCAGCCCAAAACATCTGCAATAGAAGCTAACAGAAGGTTACATCAAAGTCAACACTCAAATTAGGCAACTTATTCTACTGTTCTTTTTTTTAAATTTCAAGCACACCCGTAACTAACGCTATCATCAATAAATAAATACTGTAAGTTGAGTTAGCATTGAGTAAGCAATATGAATATTAGTTTGAGTCAATTAGTGATTAAACCGCATTGATTTGCTACTTGTAATATCTTCAATGATAATCACAATAATCTTTAACCAAAAAGTCAAAATAAACATGTGAAACAAAATATAGTTTCATTAACTATACACCATCTACAGCCAGAGAATGAAGTGTATTGTGAAGTTTATAGTGTATTATTTTGTCAATTTCATGTAATATAGGCATTTGACAAATGATAATTGAGAAAAGTTATACCATCAATATTATATTGGAAGTAAAATTACATTGTATTCTAAAGCACACCATGTCCAGAAAAAAAGACATCATAGAATAATTAATTTGTGTTGCCTACTTTTTGGGTATGCTCAGTAATACAATACCACTGCCACTGTCATATCATTATTTGACCAATGAGTTACATGTAATTCACGGTGAATCTTCCTACAAGGCAATCCATGCTTCATATCATTTAAGCTACGGTATACTTTCTTATCCAAAATCTGTACTAGGATTTCAGTGAATTAAAATTTGTTCACAACAGGAAGCTCTATATTTTGGCCTGACCACAAAAAGTTGGAAATTATACTGCCAAAAACCTGCAAGCTTCGTGTGTAGCAATTAAAGTATGACTGGATTCACTAAATTTAACAGCATGTAAATGATGACAAAACAGAGCTATAAGATTATACATCTCCTCTTCTTCTTGATCTTAGGAAGTGGTTTCTTTCCTTTCTATTAAATAAAAGAATAAAAGATAAATTAAGAAGTAATGTAAAGACGTTTCTTAACTTTGTTTAAGCACAAGGATATAAATTATTAATATTAGTGTTTTTCTTTGACTGATTTAACTTCATACTGTTTAACATTTTCCAAGATAAAAAAAAACCCAGAGAAACTCAGAAATTCATAACAGTAGAAATATTTTTCTGGAACGGTATTTTGTTCCAAGAAAAATGCCAAACAGACATGTGAAAACTATACCACAAGCAACAATGGTAATTACATAAAGTTAGTGATTTTATGGCTTGCTCACATGTTCTGATCATTGCTGTGATTAATCATAATGTCTCAGTGGTCAAAGTTTTCTTAGTTTGATAGTAATACATAATTTGATTTGAAACTGTAGCACTTAAAATATACTACATATAACAAGGGAGAATAAGGTAACCACAGTCTGATGAAACCTGTATTCAGGGTTTTCATTGTATATAATCCTAGTAGCAGGAGAAAGGTGTATATTGGAATTATGCTCAAAAAA
The DNA here is from genome assembly GCA_964035705.1 of Porites rus. Lineage (NCBI taxonomy): Eukaryota > Metazoa > Cnidaria > Anthozoa > Scleractinia > Poritidae > Porites > Porites rus. The sequence continues at coordinate 5,067,852 of OZ037993.1, forward strand.
CATTTTAAAAATGCTCACTGCGACTTTTATGAAACATTTTCATGTCAGAAACGCATGTTTCCCATACAAAGCCTTGGAGTAGAATGCAAAGTTTGTCTGAGTCACGTGGGGGTCTAAGGTGAGAAAACCTATTTTTAGTAATAGTGGAAAGCGCTATTGCCCGCTAACTCGAACTGTTTTTTTGTTTCCCTTCAGAGTTTGAGTTACCAGGGTTCTACTGTAGTCATAAGCTACCCAACAATAATCAGAGAATTCTGTGTAGTCAACAGAAAAATCTCCAATTTCTGATGCCTAATGAACAACCTGCCAGCCTTATACGGACACCCGCGATTAACCCTCTTTTAAGTGGACAGAAGACAAAGTCCCCAAACTTATTTCCCTTACACACAATTACTTACATCTTTTCGAATTTCTCTCACAAGGGTATAAAAGGCGTCCTCAACACCTTGTCTAGTTTTTGCTGAAGTCTCTACATATGGGATTCCATAACTTGTCGCTAGACCTTGTGCCTCCAATGACATCACTGTCCTCTGAAGATCACACTTGTTTCCAACCACTGGGAGAAAGATAAATCATTCAAATGATCATTTTCACTTCAACCACTTCCCTGCATTACATGTACATGTTCATATTTCTATCAGTGAGGCACAGAGGAGTTTACAAAATACAACAAAGGATATGAGCAAAAAATGATATTAGAAAACTTACACAACTTTAGACATTTTTAAATAAAGCATGTCAAACAGAAGTGAGGCCTTTTCCTTGTTAATATGCCTTAACGCCACCCTCTTCTACTCTATAGAGACGATTCACCAAAAATTTGAGGGAAAACTGGTATTCTTACGAGAGTTCTCCTATTATTTCCACTTCTGTTATTAAGTAGCCACCAAGCGCTTTATACATTTAGTTTGGCTTTATTTTAAAAATATAATGAAGGAACATACTGGTCAAGATGAATGTACAGTCATGTAGAAGGTGACAACTGACTGTAGACAACTCATGTTGCTAGCCTCGGGTGTTTGTTTCATTATAAAGTATTGTTTCTGCTAAAGACTACATGTACGCTAATTCATGACAAACCTCCACCAATCCCCACCCCCTTTAAGCGACCAGTTGCTTGTACCCCAAAGCTGGCCACTTAGTGGAGGTTCAACTGCATTTTTCCAAGTTGAAAGAGGAGCAAATTTTGTTCTGTATCATTTCTGAACAAGTGGGAAATTATGGAGGTTACACAGAATATAATGTATGAATAAAAATTCTTCATTGGCTGTTTTTATTGCAGCAAAAGTACAGCAATGTAGCTTTCCCAAAGGAATTTGCCCAAACTAATAAAACAGAAAGCAAGTACATAAACACTTACAAACCATAGGTACTTCATCTGCATCCTTTACTCGTTTGATCTGACAAATAAGAAAGAATAGGCAATGAAAAAAAAAAAACAGGGACAGAAATACATTGAAAACAATGTTTCCAGCCAAGAAGCTTAAAAACAGTAACCTAATACTATTTCTTGAAAATGCACACCTGTACATGTATTTCAAAAGTAGGTTGAGTTTGATCGTCCGGGTGAACATAGTCCTGAATAGGAGGACTGTTGCTGTTGACAGTGACTGATGTTTCAACAAACTGTGCAGCAGTATTTCACAGTTTTGTACTTGTATTATTAGAAATTCTAACCCAAATAATACTGCAGAGTCATAAAGGTACATGTACATGTAGCTTACATCACAGAAATCATGTAGACACTAATGAAAAATTCTTTTAACTTGCATTAACGATGTGAATCCATATGAAGCAACTTCTTTAAAGGTACATGTACCTGTTGTCTAAATGCATGGATTTCTTCAAAAGATCTCTTGTTATTAACAGCAAAGACGCAAAGGAAACCCTCTCCTGTTCTCATGTATTGATCTCTCATGGCACTAAAAATATCATAAAAACAATTTAATAACTTTTATCAAAAATTATCAACTCAGCTTTAATCTACTGTACATCGCTACATGAACAGTGTACATATTAGTGATACCCTTTATCGCTGATGTAATTACATGTACTTGAGAGAGCAACACAGAACGTGTATCATTATTGTGCTAATTTGGGGATGGATAATATCATTTAACTTTCTATTTGCATAAACATGTAACAGTACAGTCGAACTGCGCTCTACAGACACCTGCTTAATATAGACCCCTCATTATTATGGACAGCTTGCTTCGTCCCTAGAGAAAAAAGAAGCTCTTAAATTTTTTCTAAATTCAACCCACTTACAATGAGACTGCTGTAACTGGGGCCACTTAGACACAGTTGACTGATCGGAAAATAACAATGCAATGCTGATAGGAAAATAACAATGCATTCCAAGAAAGTTGGTTGTACGCCAATCAGCAGCTCGTAAAAAAAGATCTATTTTCCCTTCCAAGTACACATACAGTGTAAATAACAACAACAGCTATTATTAATCAGCATCAGCAATGTGCAAAGCAAACAATAAGTGCCACAGTGTTCCTGGGCAATGCAGTGTTTATTCAGGAGTGTTGCTCTAAAACTAACTATGTAAATGCAATAAAAGGTCAAACTATTCATTACTGTTACTAATTTTATCATTAAGTGGATAATGTTTGTTAAGAGGGTATCAGGATCTTTCCCATTTTTCTTCCCATATTTTCTTTTTTCTTTTTCTTTGGGGAGCAAGGGATGGCGCAGTGGTGAGAGCGCTTGCTTCCCACCAACGTGGGCCGGGTTCAAATCCTGGCGTCGACGCCATATGTGGGTTGAGTTTGTTGTTGGTTTATTTATTTATTTATTTATTTACAAAAAGACCTCTAATGAGGGTCTAAAGGATGTCCACTTATTAGAGGTTTCACTGTTTAGTGACTGACAGCAGATCCTCACCTGTACTCTTCTTGACCTGCAGTGTCCAGAATATCCTGTTCAAAATATAATAATGCAAGTTGAAATTTAAATTACTCCAGAAGCAGAATCCCAAAAGTTTTTATTGGGATGGTTACACTGTTTAACCTACTCTGATACATGTGTGCATTGAGCTGTGCAGACGTGTTTTTGTGTGCTCCAATCCTAATTCACGAATTATTCTCTTATCCTGAATGTACGTATTCTGAAAACCATTCAGTATGACGGGTAATGACAAGCTACAAAAGGTTTTTGTTTTTATTAGATATTTGTGTTATTCATGTACTTGTCTTGCCCCACCACAACTAGCTTTCTAGCTATTTGTGGGGCAAACAATCCAACTTTTGTATTTTTGTACAAAAAATAAAGTTGTTGTTGTAGTTTTTGTTGTTGCTCTTCTGCCAGTGCAATTGACAAACGCAACAGTCAGTCTACATGGTCAATTTACATATATGAAGCCGAAAACAGTCCATTACCTATTGCTGGGAAAAGCAACAAGTTACTTTTGTGTAACGCCTATTACAGTGATTTTAAACACATTTAATGCAGTACCCTGTCTGGCACGAAATTTTTGTTGGATCTTGATGGCGGCTACTAAAAAAACTCAAATCTACAATATTGCAGTTTCTGGAGTTGCTTTGATATTCAAGTATTGTACACTTAGGATGAAAACTTGAAACTCTGTTAATTTTTTCTTAATTTGCAAAGCCTGTAAGAACAGATGCACTTTCCCGACTTTGTTTTTTACTAGAGCACATGCGACGAATACTTTTTCTTATGGGAAATCAGTTTTCCTGTCATACTTATTTGCCAAACAACTTTTTAATCACGTGATTTGATTATAGCCCTTGATTTTCACTGTTTTTAACTTGCTTGACATCTAAAGTGCCGTTGCAAAAACCCCCATTTTTGTTTTGTTACATCTGACACAGTTCCTGCTTGTATTATCATTATGGCTTCCCAACTATCACGTCTACATTGTCGCAATTGAATTTGGATGTCCCACGATTCATACCAGGACAACCAGGGTGAAAAGAGGAATAATATTTTATTGTCTTGAATAAGAAGCGTAAATAATATAATATTTCTTGCAAAATAATGTTTATCTCGATTTAACTTTAGGGAAAGGAACTTTGTACATATTGGTGCACGACCACCGAACACAGGTCACCAAGTCGACTTTCGCTGCAAGTTTAGTCATCAATATTTTTTTCACTCGCCATGGTGACCAAAATGGTTGCTTAGTAATAATACAAAATTTATGGTACACAGACTTAAACAAAAATCAGACATCAATTAAATGAAAAAGTGTTCACATATAACGGTCAAAGGTGTGATATGCAGGTGAAATATATGCACATGCACAAAATTAGTTATCTGTGATATTTTGCTAAACACACAACATACCAGTAAACATGTTTCTCCATCGATAACAACTTGCTTCCTATATGAGTCCTCTGTAATGATTAAAAACAACATGATTTTTAAAGCTGGGCAGAATATATTTCATTTAAATTGTAACTTGGCTTAAAAATTTTAAAATTACAAATTTCACTGAACTTTCATTGTCAGATTTAAAACAGTAATTTACGAAAGAAAAGATATGTGAAACCAGAAGAGGACTAAAGCAAAGTCTGCTCATCAAAATGTTTTTGGGGCTAGTTGAAAGGACGTTTGGGACAGTATTATGCTAGCTTCAGCTTGCCCGAATGGCAAGCTTTCAAAATGACTTTATTTGCACCCTGTAAGGATATACCATTTTCTGTCAATGGCAAAGTATTGTGATTTCTTTTTTATTACAGTAAGATGAGCTTTGCTCAAGTCAATTAAAATTTTTGGTACAGGTACATAAATAACTCATAAATGACTCAGACAGACCAAAGATTATTGGTGATTTGCACAAGCAAACAGATTTATATATGTACTCTGTACTGGTCAAACTAAGTGAGAAAATCCCTTTTCTAGTTAGCAATGTTTTAATGCAACATGAAAATTAGCCATAGCCAGTGCAGTATAATTTATTTTTAGGTAGACACTTCCCAAAGAAATGCATTATTTTCACATGTTAAAAGATACTTACCAATGGTTGGATCATATTCATCCACAAAGCTGAAAATGAAAATGTAAACCCCAAGTTAATCACTACTAAACAACTTCTATTCTTTCCTATCTAAACATCGCCCCACCCCACCCCACCCTTGATCCACACCCCTTTTACCACTCCTTACCTCCACCAGCCTAAAATTGCACATCAACACGCATTTTCCCGAAGAAATATATCTGCAACCAAACACGTTTTAAGACTCAAAAGTCCCTCGTATCATTTCTAAGTGCAAATACCTCAATAAAATGGCCTATGGCTAAGTCCTAGAACATTTTATGCGGCGTAAACTGAGATTTTTCGTCTCAGGAAGATGATCTTCGCAGATGCAAAGAGGGTGAAATATGCAATACACGTTTCAGTGGAATAGCCAGCTTCTTCAAGCGTCATTTACCAAGAGGTGTTCGTAGTAAGTTTTGATTTAAATCTTTCAGTCTGCAGGTACCATGGGGTACAGGTTGGCAATTACACAAAGCACAAGTTAGCTCTGAAAGTGGTTAATCGACCGGCGGCAGGTTCCGCGAATTGGGCGACGGTAATTTCTGACTGTAATTAAAATTAAGCTTGTGTACAAGCAAGGCCATGTACGTTACAAACGTGAATTCATTATGAAATGAGCGCAGTAGGAAAAGTTACTAAGAATGATTTCAGAGTGATATTTGACAATAATCGGCGATTCCCAAATACTGTATTTTGAGGCGAGGTCAACATGTATGAGCTCAGACACACGATCGAACTTGATCGACCGTTAAAAGAAGGAAGGAAAACAATTATTCCGATTGACATAGAAGAGGTTGATTGTCACTAAACTACTTACTGGTTTTGAATCAACTGTATAGTCAAAGCACTCTTTCCAACACCTCCAGCTGAAAAAGTAAAACAAGCAGCAGTTACCGATTGGCACCAAATAAAATCTGCTTAGCGATCGCACTAAGAAGGGTCTACAGAAACAATTAGTCAAGTAGCACCGAAGCTTAAAGGTACCTCCAACAACCACAAGTTTGTATTCAGTCATGGCTCACAACGTCTTTAATAGACGTGTTCTAATTGTCCTTCCAAGTCAAATCTGTTATTTTAGAGAATATACCCTTATTTTCTTCCAAAAGGCTGTGGCCGGTGACTTTGACCGCGCATGCTAAGTGCGTCATGGCAAGGACCATATACTCAACCTAAATTTATCAACCAATCAGAGTGGAGTAAATCTGGTTGTTAGCCAATCAGATCAATTTGATCCTCAGCGGTTTTTAGTTTCTGTATATAAGAACCCGCAGTTTATACCTCAGCAAAAATATAAAGAACCAACAGTCAGCACCTCGACAGTTTAAAACTATATTTTTACCTGTGACTTATCAGCTCAAATTGATACTTAATGAGCATCTACTTTCATGTCAAAAACGATAAATTAGAAATTTTGATGTAACAGTCGAACCTCCGGCACAACGGCCACCTCGGACTGACAGAAGAAAGTGGCCGTTGTAAAGAAGTGGCCGTTATGGGGAGGTAGAGGTGTGATACGACAATTTTTTTAACGAGTACAATATGTTAATTGTGATAACTTCATGCTTCCTGTATCTCATAATGGTAATCCAATTACTGATATATAATATAATATGTAGAGATAAAAAACACAAAAAACTTGAATAATGTTTTGAATCAAACTATATGTCAACGTGACAAAACGAGCAAGTACATGTAAAAATATTCGCGGTAAGTATCATAGACAATTTACGCTTAACTGGAGCAGTACAAATGGAACACAATCATAATACGATTGCCGCGATTAATCATCCACGCGCCATACGGATCAAAGTTAACGGGCTGCCTTCGAGCACTCCCACCCCCTCTCCCTAATGACGCCTCAGTGTTGAGCAGTCTACGCTTTGACGGGGACTAAGTTGCCTATCGGAACTACCCCTAATTATGGTCCCTATTTTGCACCAGTCACTCGTAACCCACTCACTAGAATGATAGACTTAGCCAGGGCTAAAAGCTAGGCTCTCGTTAGTATACCTATTATTTACTCAAAAATATAATAGTTTAATGCTAAACGGCGACAGCAACGAGAACTGTTAAAAATATGGATCAGACAGTTCCACATAATCACCAGCAATCCCTCTTCATTTATAATCCTGAGCCATCTTATATGAATATGAGTTCCTCGAGGAATAAATTCACTCTTTTGTACCAATACTCGGTAACAGATGTTTTTGTTGGTTTCCGTCCACCATGTTGGTGCCCATCCAGGTGGGCACCAGCATGGCGTCTTCATACAAATCTCTAATAAATTTGGGTAAAATATTTCTTCGGATATTTTATATACGAAATATTCTGCAAAAAAACAACTTTGCACGTGCAGCGCTCTTTTTTGTACAATTCCTTGCCGTTGTTGTTGTTGCCATGTGAAACTTCCTCAGTAGTTGCACGTTTTGTGGAGAAAATGTCTTATGTGCTCACAAAAAATTTTGACGCTTGTTTTCCTGTTGGCTTTTTTTTTTTTCACTACAGAAACACATTTTCACCTTGTTGACCGCTACCATTTCCTATTTTCTCAACGCGGTAACAAAATTTTCGTGTTGTTTTTCCAACGAAATTCGCCTCCTTTGTTTTTTGTCTCTCTCACTAGCTCTCTGTCGCCCTTTTTCTTGTTGAGCTTCGCTAGCTTGTCGCCTACCTCTCGTCTGTCTTTCTCTTTCTTTATATTCCAAATTTGAGGACATGAAAATTAATCTACGATCAATACTCTAGACAACACGGATACAGGAACAATTTCCGTTATTTGTTTTGTCTGCCGAGAAGTCGTTACGTCACGTTTCCATATATTTTATATTGTAGCAAAATTTCTGGATGAGTAAATTGGCCGTGCGCAGTCTGAGAACTAGTATGGCGCGAGCTTTAAAATCCGTTCGACGTCTACGCAAAAAATAAAAAAAAACTGATGGCCTCTCAGTTTCGAAATTATCCTGCTTGCAGAGTCACTTCGATCTTTCCTAGATAGGTCGGGAAAGAGGAAGCGACTCTGCTGACCTCTTCAAATTCCTTTGATCTGCCGATCATCCAGCGATTTAGATGAGTCAGACAAGTTTCATACTGGATAAACCAGTTTTATCTGTACACGCACGCGTATTCTGGAGTTTTGCTGACTCTTTCTACGCCCACGCTCGATAACCAAACAAATAGCAGCCGCTTCAGTTTCATGAAGGAATTTTGAGAAATTTATAGATCGAACTTCATGCAGTTTTAGAAAACTTGGAAAAAAGACCCCAGGGTTGTTCAGTTCCGCAAATATTCTCCAAAGAGCAGATGTCGCCCTTCGAGTTGTCTTCTTGCTGTTCTTGCCATGTTTTTAGCTATTATTTCGCCTAGTTCTTACTCTTGAAACGAGTGAAATGTCCCCCAACTCAACCTAGTCCCCAGGTCTTCTTGGTTAACAGTGCATTAACCTGCAAGGAAGCTGCACTTTTGACGTCATCGGTTGATTAATGGCAAAATTCTTCCAAGTTTGGTCTTCAGTAGCTGGTTATGGTGAATTATGCGTGTGATTTTGGCCAATCAGAATCGGGGAAATATTTTGAATGAATAATAATAAATAATTAAATAGTTAAAAAATGAAACAATTAAATTAAAACACAAAAAAATGTTGACTTTTGATGTCCGGCCAACTTAATTTGACCGGCCGGAAGCACTTGTTCTTCACAAATTAGAGAAATCCCGGTGTTCCCCAGGAGGAAGACCTTAGTAGTGAAAACAAGGGTTTGAGTGAGGTGCTCAGTCTCGTGGGCTCATCAAACATGGTCTCGGTCATTGTTAATTAAGGATTTTTGCCCCAGAGCCCTTCTTTGTCCTTTTGTCATGCGAAGGGCGTGACGGCCCTCTGGCCATGCGCAATAGAATAGAGCTCTATGAAGTTGCGGATAAAGTTAATACATAGCAATTTTTTCGCTATTTTGTTTGTTAGTTATTTACCAGGACATAAAGAATGCTAACTTTACTGTACCAATACCGAAAGTTACTGATCCTCTTAACGAAAAGGAGTCGAAGTGCTCCGAATAAGCTCCGAAGTGTCATCTCTTGGTCCGCCGAATCATTTTTGTGCTACTTTCGCTCTCTTTACAAGGATGCTGTGTGCGGCCGTTCTTTTATCTTACTGGAGGCGTTAACACAGAGGGCGAAGAGGAGAAAAAAATCCGTTTATAATTCATGAAGCTACCGTGTAGCTCAAATCGATCTTTTTGACTCAGGAACAAAGCGTTTTTTTTATGGCATAACCTTTTTAATAAGTGAAATCAGAATCAGAAAGGCCTTCATTGATTCCGTGGGTAGTAGTTAGAGTTCAAATTTGGAGGATAAATTTTTCTTCCTATAATCAGTTTTACGGCTTTCCTGAATTGCTGCCTCAGTTTAGGGAGAGAGAGACGCTGATTACCGCGGTCGGTTGGCTAGAATGATTTTGGAAGGCCAAAATGGCGCGCAACTGATTTTGATTAGTACATTTTTTCACTTCTTTAAAATTTAAAACTCAAAAAGCAAGTTTGAGTTTGGTCCAGTATCTAGAGCTTTTAGGCTTAGAGACGTCGATCAGATATTTCAGTGCATGAACAATCAGGCACGAAGTTACCTGGTTAACATCCATGACGTTTCAAAAGGAATCTGAAATTCACACTGAATATATCACAATAACTAACAACAAACCTTACACTCCAAAATGATTGCCCTGTGCTGCACGGCACTGGCACAACAATCATGATTTACCTAAAGAGTGTTTGTGGAACTCAGTGCCAATCGTCACGCGTATTCGCATTTTAACTTAATTAGTTTGAGAGTTTATTCCACTTGTTTTCGCAGTAACGAAGAAGTTAGCTATTCGCATACAATAGTTGCGACCTCTTTGTATGACCTCACACGGCAGTTTTAAATTTATTGAAAATTTCTAGTTTAGTTGTTGCTTTATATCACTTTAGTGAAATAGGTCGTAAGATCCCTGTTGGAAGACTTAATAAAGTTTTTGCCATTGGATTATATTATGAAAATCATTGGCTTCCGCTTTGCTACAAGTAACGGTAGCTTTGAAGGTCATGGGAGCACCTGCGCGCTACGCAGTTTTAATACATACCAGTGCTTTAGCCCTATTTCAAACGTCGTGTTACTGCCGTGCTAAGCTGGCTCGACTGTAGCTCGACTGCAGCTCGACACTAGCACGACTTGCAATTGGTTTCAGAGGTCGAATTTAATTCAGTCGAATAGAAGGGCTGCATTGTCTAAAGCAAAACACAAAAATAGAGAAACGGCCGGTTTAGCAAACTTTTAGATGTATTCTAATGTATATGACGTTTCATTGAAAAGAGCCTTAGAAAATTAATCTAAGAGCATCTTAAAATTTGATATATTAGACCGTGGGGCTCGCTGTGCATTTGCGTGACTGCGGCCCGAGCAGATTTAGGGAGACTAGCTGTGCTGTGGATAGACATGCTATTTAATGAATACCTTATATCACTTCACGGGTTGACGTCGGATATTTGAAGCATGTAATAAACACTTAAGTATAGAAAAATTACTGACAAAGATAACAATACAAAAACGACAATTTATTCAAGTATTTCCTTATTTTCACTGCATTACTTGCCATAATGGTAGAGGTACGAATCTATTAATTGATACCAAATCATTTTCTTTTAACGTAATATTTGGCGCAGAGACGGCGTATCATGAAATCAGCACTGTTACAAAGGAACAAAATTTAGAAGTAGTCTCCAAGTTTTACATAAAATATGTATATTTTAAAAATTAAAATTAGATCAGTTACGCTTCCAGGGCCGTTTACTCTCACGGGAACTTGTACCCGTATCAAGCATGTTAATCGTTTGTTAATGTGCGCACTCTAAAAAAGTTGTTCCTAGAGAACACTGATGGAGAAGGTTAAAATTAGCTTGTAAACCCTCATAGTTTCGCTGTTACATAAGCCCAAGTTACGTAACGCTCGCTTATTCATAACATTGCCGGCGTTGTAGTTCATATGGTGAGGTTTCAATTCTTTATAGCTAGTTGCTCGAACGATTGAAACCGAAATCTAAGGTCCACTGACAAGGGGTATATTTTTGTCTTGGATTACCTTACACAAGGCACAGATCCCTGCAAGGTCTTGAAATACTCATCAAGTTTCTCGAAGTCAGCGTAATCTCGGGTGTCAAAGACCGGAGTCACTCATTCAGGGGGTAGCGAAACTGTCTTTTAAGGGGATAAGGGGGTAAGATAAGGGGGTAATGCAGTTAGATGAGGCTGCTCTTACCACTTGTCAGGCTTGTTTAAACCAAAAAGACTGAAAATAGGGTTAACTACATGCGGGTTTATCATGGAGAACTAAATCTTCAAACACGTCGAGTGTTCCTGAATGCGTAAAATACACTTAGACGGGTAAAAAATAATTATAATAATGCAGCTAGGGCCTCTACAGCTAGAGACGGGCGATGTTTGTTTTGAAACAAAACTTAATGCAAGGTTGGCACTACGTGAAAGAGCTGATTTATTATAGGCCAATATTTCGGCAAACAATATTAGCCTTCCTCAGGGCCAGAGCTATACCAAGAGAAAATATCTTTTATCTTTGTTTTGCTTTTGTTTTGTTTTTTGCTTTCGGGATCGATCACGGAACTTCTACAGAAAAATTACTACATACATTTAAAAATATCGGTCTTAATAACATACGAAGACAAATTTGTACTTGTATCCTCAGAGTACCGGCACCGGCACCCTGCGCCATCCACAATCTCTGCCCCATGCCTCGTCCGATGACGTCTCTGCCGAGTCATTTAATTTGCGTGAATGAAGTGAAGCTTTTGGCAGATAATTAATATTGTTGTAAGAGCGGAACACGCAACAACAATGGCTGTTACGCTGCTTACTTTTCTTTGTCTCGCATCTTTTCACTGCGCCGTTTCTGCAGATCTGTTCTCAGAGTACGCTCACAATGCAGTTTTGGACACAGCGGAGAAGATGAAACTGTTTTGGACCGTTGATTGGGACGCGGAAACTGTTTCCTTTGCCTTGGAGGCGACCACCACAGGATGGGTTGGATTTGGGTTCTCTGGTCGTTCTGGGCAAATGGTTGGCAGTGATGTCGTGATCGGATGGGTGAAAGATAACAAAGGATATCTTACGGTAAAGTGATGACTTAAATAATGCAACTATCTGTATACGTAGGCAACGCTTTGTTGTTGTTATATATTACAAACCTGATTGTTGAGACAGTGAAACTGGATGGGAAGATCAAGAGAGGAACTTCTGAAACTGTGAATATTTTCATATATCACTATTAGTCCGCACTAAAAAGTTATCGGTAAAAGGCTATTGCACAACGCGTTTTTTCTTTTGTACGGCCTGGGCCGGGCCCATCATGTTTTTCGAAAGTCTCGGTTCTTTTTCTTAAAACGTAATTGTAAATAGATTTTGCAATGCTGTATGTACTTGTGTAGTCCTGCAAATATAGCTTGTTGTTGTCGTTGTTGTTGTCGGTAAAGAGTTCCGGGCCCGAAAACTAGTCAAGATGCAGATCAAAATATAAAAAATATAAAAAGCGCAGGTCTTTGCTAGCAAACTAATCTATTTTGTTTCGATAATGAATGGTTGTATCATATATCATCTGCACAATTATTGAAACCTCGATCTTGAACAAAAACAAGAATATCTTTTTTTGGCTCGTTACGTGTACTAATGGGAAGTTTAGATACTCTGGATGCCAGTGGCTTTTCATGTGCGGTTTCCGGTTTCGGTCAATTCGGGCCAAAGCTTTTCTCCTCTCGAAAAGAAAAAAAAAGTTCTTTATTTGAGTGACAAGGTATTTAGCACTAAAGTACTAATTGGGGACACTATTTTTACGTCTCCAACTGGAGACGGGACGCGAGGGTCTACCCGTTTGCAGGGCAAAGGCAGTACCTTCATTTCTCAGTTATTTTTAAGACCCTGAGTGTTGGTTCCGTCCCGGGAAACGAACCCGAGAACTCCCGCTCTACAGTCAAGCGCTCTACCGACTGAGCTAATCCTACCGCGGTGATGAGAGAAAAATAAAGATGATGTGAAAAAAAAAAAGAACAAACAAGCAAAAAAAAACAAAACAACAACAACCTAGACATTTCTTTGAATTATTGATTTTTGGTATATTTTCCCATTTGAAAGCCTTAGAGAAAATGAGATTATATGTTAACTGCTGATCGAAAGCGTTTATAAGATAGTCCTACTAACTAATAACTTCATGGGCATCGAAACATTTTTTACCACGCCGAAGAAAACTCTCTCAACAAAAACAATCAACAATCAACAACAACAACACATCAAACACTGAACAATAACAATCCAACAATGCATGCAGGTTTACTCGTTTGTGCTATCTCCTTGCCCATATCAATGTCACATAGTAAAGATTCTTAACATGCTTTCACAAAGTATTGAAATACAACTTTCACGGTTAGGAATTACGCAAGGGGATATTTAACAACTTTGTGTTGCATAATTCAGGTGTAGGATGATGTCTATCGAGATGTCCCCTGATAGGTACCATATCGCCACAGACACTGACAGTGATGCTTTATTTGTCGTATTTCAGTTTCTTCAGTGAGAGAGAAAGTAAACATTGCTAAGTGTGGGGCGGACTCTGCGTTTGGATTTTTTATTAGCTCATGAAACTGAATGACGTATTTTTAGAAACAGAGTTTGTTGTAACAACGAAATTGTTGAACTAAACGAGCCACACTGAACGTAACAGCTCTGGTTCGCGGTCACCGTTAAGATTTCTTAATTGGACGACACTTATATGTACGTCTAATTGGAAACGACATTTTATTACAATCAAGAAATTATATATTTTGAGATGAAGTTCAGCAATCATGCCTAACTTCTTTGTCAATTTTATCAGTTGCCTTTCACCTGTTTTTTGGCAGCCAACACCTTTCCTCTTAACTACGACGGCTTGAATCCATGCAGTAACCCCTATAATGGCCTCTACAGGGAAGCTCCGCCCGAAATGGGTACATTTTTCAGGCGTCAGGTATATGATAGTTGAAACATAAGTCGAAAGGTTAGGGAAATTTGCCCTTTCGGTCTGCAAAAAGGCCCAAACGGGCTAACAGATTTTTTGGCCTTTAGGAAGAAGAGAAAACGGTCCGGTTTTGTGATTTATATCTATTTTAAAGACAGTTCATTTTGTAGCAGTTAAAAGGGCCAGATGCAAACTTCTAAATGAGGTATGTGAAATGGGCATCATTTGTCAATAGAAGGTATACAAGAGGGGTACCCTGTCTGCTGTCAAAAAGGCCCGGTATATAAAAGGTTGGGTAAGGAATTGGATCTCGGGGCAGAGCCTCCCCAGTATGAAACTCTGTTGAGTACCCCCCCGGGCCACATATTCTAAACGACAACGAATCATATCTGTAACCTGCTAGGTACGAACATTTACATTATTTTTCCGCAATGGTGTTGTGGGCAATAATAAAACGTTAACTTAATAATCTGATCAATTTTGCTATCTACTTATAATAAATTTTTACATTGTTACGGGCTAAATTTTAAAGAACCTCTCTCACAGGATCGTTACGCTGATGAAAAAGCAATTCCACTGGTCGACGAACAGCAGGATTATAAACTTGCGGATTTCCAAGAAAGCGACGGAAAAACTCTGCTAAAGTTCACGAGGAAATTTGACACCTGCGATCCACGTGACAGGAAACTTGAGGTATGTGTTTAATTTTTGCTCATTGAATTATCCCTTGAAGGGAAAGTAATCCATTTGCTATTTGCACATCTTCCAAAATATATCTTGTTCACTCGGAAAAGTTTTGCATGAGTTATGTTTCCAATTCCTGTTGGGACGATTGTAATACCCAGGAGAAATTAAGAGCAAAAGTTATGCAAAATGTTTGGGTGCAAATAAGGTGTATTATGAAAGATCGATGTGCAAATGAAGATTTGCTGGAATTAGGAGACATTATTCATAGCAATTCACTTTCAATCACTCACAAAGGCGGGTTTTCGCTTGGCTTACAAAGGTGGGTTTCACAAGGCTTTCTCAGAGGCGGGATCCACAAGGCTTTCAGTTTCACAGTCCGGTTTAAAGGCGATCAAAAAACTAACTATATCTTCGCTACATCAGAATTTTTCACGTGTTTCCGGTTGTAAAACGATCTTAAATCCATTACGTAATCAAATACGCGCTCAGTCCCGGACAGAGGATTTGAGAATTTGTATCTTGTAAACCCCTTACCTGCGCATGCGCGAACCCTTGTTGGCTATTTCGCGCACATCTAAACGTTCGCGTCAAATTCTCTGAGCTGAGACGTTTGTGTGGTGGGGGCATGTTCGTGCCCCTTACCGTACAAACCTTTCTACAATTTCGCGACTTTGTAGAGCTCTTTAGCCGTACCACCTTTAAACTTGGCAAGCAGTGTCGATGGATATTCACTTAGTGGAAGGATCTGTTATGTTTGAGGTACGAGATGAACGTAGGTGAAACTTCAGTTATCGGGAGTTATTTTAATTTCATGGCATGGCAGTTTGTCCAGTGCTTTCAAAAATCATCCGGTCTGACGAATATATTTTTAGGGGGGTCTGCACATCTCTGACCCTTCCCTTGAAAACACCACTGTTCACCAAATGAGATAAAACTTCAATGAATGACTGAAAATTGAAAAGAGATGTTGGATGGTACCATGGGAGTAACTCTCTTCTTTTTTATAGGACGGTGCTACCAAAGTTGTGTTTGCGTATCATTCTGAAGATCCAGTATCCTCAACGGAGATGAAATACCATGAGTTCAGAGGCACTAAAACCATCCTACTGTTGAACAGTATGGATAAAAGAAACGTTAATGAGACTGGATGGAAAAAGTTCACTTTTAGTGCAAACAACGTAAGTATATTTAAAGGGGCTGTGTCACGACTTTGGTTATGCCAATTACTCACTCTTATCCGCAGTAGAATAAACGTTAGCGAATAAATTACTTGCATATACAACTTTATGTTAAACATACATGTCTCCCAATTATATCAAACATCACAAACAACAGAAATGAAGTTTGAAAAGTTGTTAGTCTTACAATTTTTGAAAACCACTACCGTAAATTTCCGAAAATAAGCCCCTCCATGTATAAGCCCCCCAAAACCGGTAACGCCCTCAAATGCAAAGTAAAACATAGGAAAAACGGTAAATGTACTTCCAACTATAAGGCTAGCCCAATCGATTTTGAAACGCAAATTTCCCTCCGTAGATAAGCCCCTCCGAATATAAGCCCCTCAAAAAGGGCCTTTGAAAAATATAAGCCCCGGGGCTTATTTTCGGAATTTTACGGTATTTTAATCCGTTTCAATCTTCTTCACGTTTGTCCACCCGTGCCTTCTTTTGTATTTGCTGTGTTATTTAATATACCTTCCTTTAATGTTTTGAGCGTTAATTTTTACGTTTAACTAAGTTTTGTGGCAGTTCCCGCTGTTTGAATTTCGATAAATTTCGTGACACCGCTCAGCTCTAAAAGAATTCTGTTGCATGAATTACATTTGATACAAGCTGCTGCAAAAATACCTCTAGAAATACTGGACGGAAGGTTAATGGTGGAAGCCAGTCTCCGACAACTCAAACGTAGTACTATAAATCAAACGTAGTAATATAAATATTTTATTATTATTTATTATTATTATTATAGTACAAAGGATTACGTTGTGATTTAGTCCTTTCAATCCAGCTTATCGGTAAACCAAGTAAGATCGGGTCGCCTTCCTGCAATTACCACTTTCTCGATTCCAGAATCACCTCACACATATTTGAGCCATTTTTTGGTAAAAGAATTCGCAGATCTTTGGTGTGCTGGTAAGTCGCTTACCATTTTTGGGCAACCCAACCGGACTTGTCTGTCATAATAAGCACCCTCTATATGCGAAATGACGTCTTTTTTTGGAATATTTTCAATGCATTATCTATAATAGACGTCAAAAAAGGAAATAAAAGATTTCTACATGCAGGCCACATCTCCGTGGAACAGATTTAAAAATCTGCAGAATGAACGACAAGTGTTGTGACAGATTCTGAATTTTATAGACCATAATTCGTAGTGATACGTCAACTAATTCTCGTATACATTGTCCTTAAAGGAGACAATTCCAGGAGGCGAGAAGACCACCTACATGTGTACGCTGCTGAAAGGCCCGGAACTGACATCAAAACACCACGTCACAAAGGTAGCTCTTGGAAAAGTAACAATAGAAAATTATAGTGATAATGATAATGACATGAGAATGGGAACGCTAGGTACATGAAGTGGCTAAATTGCTAAGAGGATAATAATATTTTGTTTTTTTTTGTCCTCACCGGTTAATCTTCCTCCTGCAATTTTTTCGTTGACACATCAGACTGAATCAAAACCAAGGTTCTTTTGCTAGGTTCGAAGCTAAAGCTGTGAATTGGAACTCGATTCCCGATGAACTCTAAAAAACTCACTTAAACTCACTTGTATCCTTTTAAAATTGGCTTGGAGAGTAACTTTTAAAATCCATTCCAATTTCAGAAAAAAATTATATGGATTTCTATGTTTTTTTTTTTCTCATTCTTCTTAATCCCATGAGTCACAAATTTAGTTTTTGTGACGATATCACCTCTCTACTTGACCACAATTATTTCATTCGTGTAAAATTTATAGAAAAAGGAACTCATATATACGTACTTAATTAATATCTCAAATTTTTTTTCAGACTGTTCCTCATATTCAGAAAGGAAACGAAGGTTTCGTACATCACATGCTACTGTTCGAGTGTGAAGGAAACTTTACTGAGGAGCATTTCAACAAGGGCGTGAATTGTTACGATCGAGCCAATATGCCGTTTTTGAAATGCAAGTCTTCATCAATTGTGGCAGGCTGGGCTGTAGGGGGAATGGTACGTAAAAACACTTAAAAATCTCAATCTAAATAGGACCTTCACCAGTATTTGTGTTGACTTTATGGTTAAATTTAGACGGAACAAAGACTAGCCTGCGACTCAGCGGCGATGAGCGAGGAGAAACGTCTGCCGTTCGCAGGCTAAACAAAGACAAAATACTGTGTGAAAGATAAGGCCGCCGATGGGAGAAAAGGTCGAAAAGAGGTTTGCCGACATTACCTTCCGCGGCGATTTTCCACGAGTGGCTAACTCCAATAATTACAGTCAAAGCCCACTTTACAGACGTTACCCTCTTATTAAGGAAACCTCATTATTGTGGACAGTTTGCTTTGTCCCTTGGGAAAAAAAGCCTTTGCATTTTCTCTAAATTCAACCCGCTTAATAAGGACACTTTCTATGACCCCCACAGTGTCCAATTTAACGGGGTTTGACTATACTTCCTTAGCTTTCCAACGTAGTTTCACACTCGAAACGCCTTCCAAAATCGGCGAAGCTGTGAAGACAACCGGCAAGCCGAGAACTAGGAAGATTTTGGGGGCTTTTGGGGTGTAAGTGCACTGCAATTCTATCCTCGTTTTTGTTCCCAGCTAATCACAAAGCCCGGTTTTTACTAAGTGGCATTTTTTATAGTTCTTACTCAAGCGTTTAGTCGGTTAAATGAGTCTGTAATTAATAAGAAGAATATGTGACATTAACTAACTGTTTAGCTGCTTGTCACCTTCTGAAATAAAACTCCTGAACTATTTCTATTGTCATCTCTCTTGTAGGACTTTTACTTTCCTCCACATGTTGGTTTCCCTATCGGAACAAGTGACTCTCCTAAAAATTATCTTCTGGAAATACATTATGACAATCCAAACTTCGTCAAAGGTCTGCTCATTTTTCAATTCATTCATTCATTCATTTTTTCATCATTAAGTTTTCGGTTTTTAACGTGGCAAATAATGCCTTGTATGTTTTTGGAAATTTTAAAGCCTCAGGAATTTTATTACTAATGTTGACATGTTTCGTCCTGTATCTTGCAAGGAAAAGCAATGTTCAAAGGGTTTATATTTATAAAGCAGATAGACTCTTTTGCTCGTTTTCATGACTTTTGGGCGAGTCTACAAAGTAATAATCTTTTCTGGGAGAAGAGATTGTATGTTACGAGTGGATCAGCTTCAACAAGGAAGGGCGAGTTGGTTAAAACTAAGCTACATTGTGAATGTACTCATTTCAAACGCCATTCAGAGATATTATTTAATTCATATACCCTCAATGATAGGCACAACAATAAATATAGAAATAATAAAAAAAGTTATATTCCTGAAGCTTTAAAAATTCCAAAAGAATGCAAGGTATTAATAATAAGTCTTAATTCGTATTTATATTATATAAATAGTTTTTAGCGTCAATTTTAAATTTTCTGATTTGTATAGTGTTATTGTCAGTCTTTCCTTTTAGTTTCTTTAGATGGATTTTAATTAGCAGGACATTCATTGATAGCATTTTTTCTAAACTGACGCAGTTATCCTGGGTAATCATGTTCTTTTATTATTATTATTATATCATAATTTCTACTAATACTACTATTACTACTACTACTACTACTACTACTGCTGCGCTGCTGCTGCTACTACTAGTACCACTACCTCTACCACTACCACTACCACTACCACTACCACCACCACCACCACTACCACTACCACTACCACTACCACTACCACTATCACTACCACTACCACCACCACCACCACCACCACTAATAATGAAAATAAAAAAATAACAGAGGTTGACAGCTTTACTTCGAACTACCCACTTCTATAGATGTGATTCTAACTTTTTTCATCAGGTCAAAAAGACAGCTCAGGTCTTAGTTTCTACTACACCGACAATTTGCGAAAATATGACGCTGGGATTGTATCTGTTGGCGTTAAAGTTAATAGCTGGCACATTATTCCTCCGAAACAGAAAAACTGGTTATCTGTTGGATACTGCATGCACCAGTGCACAGAAGTGAGTGTTTTTAATTTTGTTTTTTTCGGGTAGGGCCATGCCTTGACAGAGGATGAATATTTGCATTTTGTAGCTAAAAATAGTTTAAAACAACTTTATTCTGCGCTCAACTCGGACATACCATGCATAAGGGTATTGCTTTTTGTAAAAAAAAGTCAGGAATGTCCAAATTGTCGCTTGGATTGTCCTTGAAAAAAAAAAAACTCGTGGTTGATACCACATCGCACGATAGTCGACTATTACGGAGAAAAAAGGTACAGCCCAAATCTTACTCTGCTCTTTGGATTAATAGAGACTGTGTTTTAATTTCTGTTTCAGTCCTTGTTCAACAATACGGGACTGCCTGGAGGAGGGATCAACGTCTCTGCCATTTCACTTCACACCCATCTGGCAGGTAAAGCTCGTTACGGTCACCAGTATCAATGACCTCTCTTTCTTTTCTGAAAATGCAAAAGAGTATCCTGTCTCCTGACACTCAGTCACGTTTCCTTTATGTGCGTCGGTTGGTCGGGCTGTGGAAACTAAAAAGTGATCATAACTAGCTGTTGGAAGATATCCAAGGCACATGGAGATAAAATGACGACAGAATTGTCGCCTAGTCGTTTTCTACGTGAAACACGTCCTAGCAAAAAAAGTTATGAAATAATAACCAAATTAGCAAGTGAAAATAAATGGAGCCGTCGATAAGTATGTTTTTTTTATTATTTTTCCGTTGAATGGTGTGCCCAAAATGTTAGTTGCGGATATATCTTAAAATAACCAGTTTAAACATTTTTAGAAAGGAAAATGTGGAATACTTTTTGTTTTAGTAGAATCAAACAAAATTATACGACATCAGGAGCATGGGCTCCTGACGACATTCTTTCATTTCACAGTTAAAATCCTTTTTTCTAGGACGGGCTTCCTGGACCAGGCATATCCGTAACGGAAAAGAACTTCCTGAGATTGCCCGAGATAATCATTACGACTTTAATTTCCAGGTATGAAGTTGAAGTTTCATCAAAACAACAAGTCCCTTTT